>QGQB01000065.1:11189-22817 GCA_003385265.1 Neonectria hederae | reverse complement strand
TTAATTATATATTTAGTATTTCCTTTCCTATACTTAAAGTCCTTAATTCCTAGTTCTTCTATAATTATATAATTAAAAAAGCTTTTAATTTAATTAAGCTTAAGTATTTTAATAGTGGAAAGGGACTTAGAATAATACCCTAAATTAATAGTAATTCCTTAAGAAGGTATACAGTAAAGCATTATATAAGCATCTTTATCAGCTAGCTTAAAGCTACGCTAAATTATGTATATATATAATAGCAGTCTTATATTTAGAACCCTCTAGTAAGAAAGTATTTCATGGGAATAATTATTAGGTTAGAGTAGGAAAAGAATATTAGTAAGGTATTAAAATAGCCTACTGCTAGCTTAATAATTAGTGTATAAGGGATAAAGGGTAGATAGTGATTTATATCTTAATTGGAAAAGAAGGATCTTAAATTCTCTTATAAAATAAAGGCAAAGGACTTAAGCTTTTATATTTAAAGTAATCTCTCTAGTCTTTCTATAAGAAGGGAAGAATCTCTCTTAAAAATAAAATAAAAATCTCTTCTTAATCTTAATAATAATTTTTCTCTAATCTTCCTATCCCTCTTATAACTATCTATTTTTTCCTTATTAAATCCCTATTAGTAACTCACTAGCCTACCTATCTAAGGACCCCTATTATATACCTTCCCTATAATCTAATAATTATCCTTAATTAGTCTAGGATTATATATAAAGAAAATACTTCCCTATTATAGAAATCCGAAAAAAGACATAAGTATACATAGTAAGAAGTATCTTATAATAGCTTCTTCTAGTCTAAATTCAGTAAATAAAGGAAATCTATCTAATAATTTACCTTCTTATCCTTAAATTTATCCCTTTATTAGAGTATTATAATTACATTAAGAAAATAGCTACTTCCTTTCTCCCCTTAGATAGTATTATTCCTCCTTAGTAATCTTTATAATTATAAGCAGTATAACTTAGCTATAGGTAAAGTTAATAAGTTCCTCCTACTAGCTAAGGGAAACTAAACCTTCTAGAATAAAAGTTATAAAGGTCTTTAACTTAGGTAGATAAAATATTAACTACTTAATAATCTAGGGTAGATTTATTAGATTAGTCCTAATAGTTATTTTCTTTACCCTATTATCCATTTTAGAATTATAATATATTTCTTACTCTTCCTTAACCTTTTAATTATCTATATAGATAGAGAAAGCATTATTAATAATTTAGCTTATTAAGATTATTAAGATTTAAGATATTTAAGTCTTTATAGGTATAAGAGCTAGTAATATATTCTACATTAAGATATTACTTTTTCCTAGGCTTTTAGATACTTTCCCTATTAAGGTATTACTTTCTAGAGCCTATAGAAATATTTAAGCTTAAGTAGGTATCTTTAGTAAGGATAATAATAAAGATTTAATCTATCTAATTACTTCCTTTAGCTTTAATACTAATCTTACTAAGGGCTACTCTTTCTTACTTAAAGTATTATTCTTTTCTAAAGGTTTTATAATTAAAAGTACTTTTAAAGGAGTCTAGCTAGAGGAATTACCTAATAAGGAAATTATAATTAGGATTCTCCTAATTCTATAGGCTAAGGTTAAAGATTATAAAGAAGAAGAGGGAATTTAAATTAGTAATTATTAAAAGGAATTACTAAGGGAATTACTTAATAAGAAGATTATAATTAGAACTTTCTTAGTTTAATAGGCTAAGGCTAAAGACTATAAAGAAGAAGAGGGGATTTAGATTAGTAATTATTATAGTAAGTTACTAGAGTTAAGTAAGATAATACTTCTTAATATATTATAATTATAATCTATTAAGAGTCCTTTAATAATATTATATCCTTTCCTTAAGTAGGCTTTAATAAGGTTAATAAGTATTATAAACTTAATCCTATTAATATCTAATTAGTATATAGATAAGCTTTAAATCTTTTATTTAAAAGGTAAAACTAAGTATAAAATCAGGTAATATTAATCTAGGATCTTACTAAATCTCACTCTTAACTAAAGGACTATTAAAAATCCACTATAGTTTATATAGATATCTAATATTTAAAGTTACTTATTTATTAGTAGGAACTAGTATAAGGTATTAGAGGATTATTTAATTATATATTTAGTATTTCTTTTCCTATACTTAAAGTCCTTAATCCTTAGTTCTTCTATAATTATATAGCTAAAGAAGCTTTTAACCTAATTAAGCTTAAGTATTTAAGCTCTTCCCTTATTTCCCTTCTTTACCTTTCTAAGCTATTTAATCTTCTAGTCTTAAAAGTAAAGGGTAAATCTAACTCCCTTAAGTAATTCTTCTAAGGCTCCCTAAATAATAAGACTCTTTATAATAATACTTCTATTAATTATTTATCTCTTTAATAAACTAACTAACCCTTAGATAGTTAAGGTAATAAGAAATATTCTAAGATAACTATATTCCTATTAACTATCTTAATAAGAGGTAGATATCCTAAAGATAAGGAAGTTATAGAGTATACTATTTTTAGCTATAATCTCTCTCTAAGTAGTAGTAATAGCTATAAATTACTCTTCCTTCCCTTCCATTAGAGTATTAAAAATATAGAAGTAAGTATCTCTTATATCCTAGATATAAGTAACCTAATAGGTCTAATTACTAAAATAGATAATTCTTATAAGGAATTAATAATTAAACTAAGTTTCTTATAGTAATTAGAATCCTAAGATAGATTAATTCTTTATAATATTAGCTTTCTCCTAGATAAGCTTAGTTAAGTACTTAGATTATCCCTATTAGTTACTTTAGACTTTAGAGGTATTAAGATTAAGGCTACTAGGGATAATAGTAACTAAGTCTCTTAGATTATAGGTTATTAGGCAAAGGAATATAATAAAACTAAAGTTAATTAATATTTTATTATTCTAAAGATTACTTAAGAGTTCCTATAGATTAGTATAGTATTCCTTCTAGGGGCTAAAGTCCTTCTTATTATAATCTAAGTAATACTAAATAGATTTAACTTAAGCTTAAATCTCTTCTCTATCTCTAAGGGTAGAGTAATATAGACTAATATCCTCCTAATATAACTAATTAAGTTAAGATAGATAGAAGGAAAGTTATTTATTTAGGAGTTAATTAAGGGGTATATTAAATAATATTTTATTATAATATAAGAAGCTCTTCTTACCCCCTTTATTATAGATAAGTCCTTTATAAAGTATTAATTCTTTATTAGGGTGGAAGAACTACTTAATCTCCTTAGTATTATTAGAAGTAACTATTATAGTAATATTTTAAGGTATATAAAGATTCTAAAAGATAAATAGATTATAGGAAAATAAGGAATAAGATAATTATTAAAATCTAGACTTAAAAGGAAAAGAATTAAAATATAAAGGCTAAAGTTATAATATAGATTTTACTTTAAGGTAAGAATATAAAGAGAAGGGCTTATATATTAGTATTTTTAAGAGGCTATATATCTAGTGTTTTCCTTACTATAGATTATTACTTTACATATAATAGTAAATTATAGTAATAGTAATTATTATTTACTAAAATACTTTACTAGATTTACTTTATTTAATATAGTAAATATAGATACTTACCTCTTAGAATACTTCTTTTTCTATAAATAGCCTTATTAGATTAGCCCTAAGGCTTAAATCTTATTATTTAATACTTTCTTTAGTTATATTTACCTCTTTCTCTTCCTTAGATTTATTATTTCCTTATAGCTTTCTTTAACCTCTTTCTTCCTTCTTCTTTTTTAGTAACTTAGCTAGCTATAATAACTACTTATTAAGATAAGCTTCTTATCCTCTTAAGTCTCCTTTAATTAAAGCTTCTAGATATCTATTATCTTACTAAGTACTAAGTTAATTCTAGTTTATTTAATTATTAGATTAATACTTACTAGAAAGACTATAATACTATTCTCTTTAAACCTTTCCCTATATTATACCTTAATTGAACTTTTACCTAAGTAAGTTCCTTTTTCTTTCTTCTATTTAAGTAAGTAATCTAATATAATACTTCTCTAGGTCTTAAAACTATTCTAGGTTTAGTTCTATAGTTTTTAGGCTCTTAATTATCTTAGCTGCTTAATGTATATAAAGTTAAATATCTAATTCCTTTCCTTTAGTAATTACTTATTTTTCCTTATTTAGTTCCTTTAATAACTTCCTTTCTATAATTTAATAATTACTTCTAGAATTAGGCTTTTAGTAATTTATACTCTTTAGTCTATTTTTATCCTAGCTAAATAGGCTTATCCTAGTAATTACTTCTTTACTACCCTTCCTTCCTAGCCTTATTATCTTAAGGCTTTTATTATTATCTTTATTAAGATTATTAACCTAATTATATACTATTACTATATTTATAACTATTTATTAATATTAACCTATTTTCAAGAGTATATCTTAACTCCCTTCTATATCTATATCTCAGTTTAAAACTTTATAAGTAGTTAGTATACTAATTATATTTAGTATAACTATTCTAATTATAACTAAAAGTTTCTCTCTAAATACCTTACTTTAGATTATTAGGAAAGTCTTTAGAAATTCCCCTTAGGTAATAAAGCTATTATTCTAAATATATTAACTTCTTTTACATCTAATATCTTTAATTCTTACTTTTACCCTTAAATTATCTTAGAATATCCTTTTAAGTCTAATAACTTATTTAATACTAAAATCTATAAATAGGCTACTTAAGTCTCTACTTAGACTCTTTATAGTGAATATTAAGCTTTTTAGTAGGCTAGATTAGTAATTCTTATTAAAAGACTTTCTCCTTAGAATAGGTAATAAGTAATAAATACTTAATATTCTATATTACTACTTAGCTATTATTACTTTCTTCTTTTCTAGATAGACTCTCTTTTTCCTACTCTTTCTTTACTTATGAGGTTTATTTATCTTTTAGTAGGTATAAAGTTTAATCTAGGTAATTATTTTAGGGTCTTTTCCCTTTATAGATATAGTTTATTTAGTCTTCTCTAGTAATCCTAATATCTTCCTCTTCTTTACCCCTCTCTATATAGTAATATTACTATCCTTAGCTAGTACTATATCTTAAGTATCTTATTAGATACTTAGATAACTATATACTAATCCCTAGCTTCCTTAGTTATCTCTAGGATATAGACTTAGAAATCTCCTCTAAGTTCTCTTTATAATTAGATAATAAGTTCTAGTTTAAGGTTATCTAATAAGGAATTTAACTCACTTAGCTTATAAAGTATATTATATAATACTTCTTTATTAGACTCTTTATCCTTATTATTAGATAGTAATCCTATTATTTCTTTATTATTAAAGCTTATTTATTAACCCTAAGAATCCTTCTAAAAAGCCTTTAGCTAGTCTTTATAATAAGTCCCTAGAAGTTTAATTCCTATGAGTATCTTAAGCTTATAAGTCCTAGTCTTAGCAAGGGCTTTATAAATCCTATATAGTCCTATCTATCTTAGCTTAAGCTTTATAATAGAAGACAGATTATTATAGTTTTATATATTATACTAAAGGACTAAGTTTCCTAGTAATAAGGGTATTTTTCTTATCTTAAAGGTATTTATCTTATTAGTCCTCCTAGCTAAGGTCTATTAATATTCCTTAACCTTTGCTTAAGCTACTTTAATATCTTTCTTATATCTTTCTAGGATTTATATCCTAGTTAGAATCTTATCTTCCCTATCCTTAACATTATCCTAATTAATAAGTCTCTAGGTAAAGACCTTAACTTTAAGAGAAAGGATAGATTCCTATCTATAAAGGAGTTAGAATAGAGAATAGCTATATAATCCTTAGATTACTAATCTATCTACTAGAAGAGCTAGCTTAACTAAATCCACCTATTTCCCTAGCTTCCTAAGCTTCTTAAAGTAATTAGTTATAGATATATACTTAACTTTAATTAACCTATTTAACTTAGAGTTATAGAATGAGATTTTAGACATTATAATACCTAGCTTATCTAGCTTATCTAGGATTCCTTTCATAAGCTCCTTTCCATTATTAGTAACAATTTTAACTAGTATCCTATAATAGTAAATAATCCTCTTAATAAATCTTCTAACATTAGCAGTAATAAGGTTACTAATAGCTATAGCTTTAATCTACCTAGTTAGGTTATATCTAGCTTCTAGTAAGAACTTTATACCTTTATTAAGAGGTAAGTACTATCTATTAATATAGATCTTTATTATTAGGTACTATAGAGCTATTAGCTTTACCTCTTTAGCTAGCCTTTACGCTAAATATGCTTAATACATTAGGCAATTCTAAATAACTATCTCTATAGACTATTTTATCCTTTACTAAAAATAGCACTAAGAGATAATTTTTATTATTACTTCTTACCCTTTATAGCCCTTATAATAGTAATATAATATTATAAGATACTTTTAAAGGTCCTTATTATTAATACTAAGTATAGAGTTATTTCTTTCTTTCTATCTTTATTTTTAAACCTAACCTCCCCTAATAAAGAACTATATTACCTTTGCTTTTAGTCTCTTAAAGTCTTATACTAATATTCCTTTAGGTCTTTCTAATATTATAAGGTACTTAGCTAAGATAAGCTAGTCTCCCTTATAATTATCTATAAGGGGGTTATTTCCTAGCCTAAAGAGAATAGTATTAAGATAAGTATTAATTATATCCTTAATGTTTTACTTAGCTTCCTAATCTATAAAGTCTAAAGGTCTTTATCCCTTCCTTAATAGACTATCTATAACTATATTCTTCTTTCCTAGGATATATTTAATAGTAAAGTCAAAAAGTAATATATAGCTTATCTATCTAATAACTATAGCCCTTAATATATTATTTACTTAGTTATTTAGTTAATCTACTAATACCCTAGAATTTATCTCTAGAGTGAATAGATAACTATAGATATATATATATATCCTTTAGATAGTATAAAGAGCTCCTTTACACTTTAGCTTAGTTATATTATACTTCTTCTTAGTCTTAGTCTAGGTTCTAGATTTAAATCTTATAGGATAATACTTTCCTTAAATAACCTATATTAAGATAGCTTCCTATTTAAGTATACTAATATTAATTATTAGGATTACTTCTTCTATTCCTTCTAAAAGGTTAAGGATTATAAGAATAGGGGTAAATATAATCTTTTCCTTTAGTAGCCTTATTATAGCTATCTAATCTTTCCCTTAGTCCTAAGTAGTATCTTTCTTTAGCAGTAGAGTAAAAGGCTATATAATCTAAGTATAGTTTTTAATCTAGATTCTATAGTAATTAGTAATACTAAGGAAGCTTCTTACTTTAGTTAGGGAATAGTATTTCTCCTATTTAATAATCTTAATAACTTTATTTTCTATAGGCTTCCTTCTACTTATACTATAGATATATTCTATAAGAGGAATAGTCTTTTAATACTAAGCTAACTTCTTACTAATAATTAAATAGCTAGCTAGTTCTATATTAACTAGAACTATATTAAGATTAATAAAGTACTTTAAGATAAACCTCCTAACTCTAGGAAGACTTTCCTCTCTATTATAATTAATCTCTAGACTTTTAATACTAATATTATCTAAGAAAGTCCTTACTTTATCTAGAAGAAGATTAAGAAGGATCCTTATTATAATCCTAATGAATTAGACTACTAAGTTTATAGCTCCCTACAGTAGTATACATAGTCTTATTAGGTTTATTAAGGTATTAAAGATTATTAGATCTCTACTTCTTTTATCTAGCTTTACTTAGTTATATCCTAAGAAGAAGTCTAGTATAGAGAGAATTCTATATATCCTAAACTTAGCTAAGAAGTTATTTATTCTAGGAGGAATTATACTATCTTAAATAGTATAAGCATTATATTATTTTACTAAATTAATAAGGCATAGCCCTTTATCCTTCTTTATAATAAGTATCTAATAATTTCTATAGGAATTATAACTTTCCTTAATAATCCTATTCTTTAGCTATATTTTTAGGAAATTAATAACTTTCTTCCTACTCCCTTAAGGAATCACTATATTACTATAATACTAAGCATTATATAGAGTAATTTTAATGACTTAGGGAAGTACTACCCTAGAGCTAATTTCCCCTTTTTCCTCAAAAGTTTAAGCTAAAGCTTTTTCCCTATTAAAGAGGATTTATTATAGAATATTCCTTTCTTTATCTTAAAGGGTATTTCTTATTTAATCTATAATATTTCTTAGCCTTTCTCTAAAGAGCTTAGACTCTTTCTTAATCTTTAAGAACTTAGGTATAATATAGTTAGAATAGAGTAAATCTTACTCTAGGTCTCCTTTAACCTCTTCCTACCTCTTTTCCCTTTAGAATAGGTCTCCTTTAGGTATAAATCTAGTAGAAGGGATATTATCCCTTAGTAAAATCTTATTAGCCTTCCTTTTATATATTATATTAACCTAAACTATTATATCCTTATAATTAATATTTAGACTTAGTTATTATACTTTAGTAACTCTAGTTATTATTAGATTATTATCCTTTATTTAATCCTTAAGAATAATCTTAAAGATCTTCTTAGCTATCTTTTTATTAATATATCTAATAAAATACTTAATATTATCCTCCTCTAAACTATAGATATTTACCCTTTCTAGTTTAGAGAGAACTCCTTTATTCACTTTACCTCTCCTAGTACTTCTTTAATAGTAATTAGAAGTTCTTATCTAATTCTACTTATAATTAGAGATATAATATTAATATTTCCTAATTAATAGTAAATTAATATTTTACCTAGAAGAGTCCTATAGTTAAAGGTAGTCTTTATACTCCTAATAAAGGGTATCCCTAAAATAAATAGGATTAATACTATAGAGGTTAAAGCTATATATATTATTTAGTTAATAAAGATATTACCTAAATAGACTTTAGCCTTAATTATTCCTACTATTATAATATAGTCTTTTGAGAAGGAAGTAGTCTTAGTCTTAATAGGCTTAATATTAAGCTTATTAATCTTAATAATATAGTCTAATATAATATTCCCTTTAGCTTTAGTATTAATAATAGCTTCCTAAGTATAACTATCTAGATTCCTAAGTCTTACTTATAGCTTTAGGAGGTCTTAGTATAGTAAGATTATTCTTAAGTCTAAGGGTTAAATTAAGGCTAAATTAATTTATATAACTATATTATAAGATACTTCTAAGTCTAATCTCTTAACTTCCCTCCTATAAGAAATCTTCTTTATTAAGTTATAGCCTATTATTAAATAGTCCCTAGGAGTAAGATAGGAATTATTATAGGATTCTAGTAGTAATCCTTTTAGACTAATAGTAATAGCATTAACCCTATAGCATTAAGATAATTCATTAAAATAAGCATCTAAGAAGCTTAGGTTAGTCTATCCTATAATATTACTTATTTTAACCTTCCCTATCCTTTTCATTTTATAAGAAGAGTTAGAGTCTATCTAAATAGTCTCTATAATTCCATTAGTAAGATTAAATAGTTCTCTAGCTATAGATCTTCCAAATTCCAGATTATTCATAATAATCTAGGGAAAGGTAACTCTAATCTTTATAGTTAAGACTCTCTACTTTAAAGTAGTTCTATTCTTAAGCTTTATAATTAGGTAAGAGTCTTCCTTAGGTCCCTTTTTCACAATAGCCTTAGCTATCTTCTAATCTTCTAAGTCTATTAGCTTAAGGATCCTTAGGGTTACTATTAGGATAAGATAGCTTTAATTAACTTCTAGCTCTTTATTATCCACTCTTGCCCTCTTATTAGTAGCTATATTAAAAGTAATATTATTATTTAAGATATTCTCTAGTTCCTTAAAGCTTCCTTTATCAATTAGGATAATATTTAACTTTATTATCCTATTAATAAAATCCCCTTCTTAGAGCTTAGTTCTTCTACTAACCCTATTAATAATTATATCTTTATAAAGAGTATTTTAATTCTTCTTTATAAAGTTAGTTATAAGGTTATACTCTTCTTAATTAGGATTCTAATTATAAATAGTAAACCCTAATATTATTCCATTAAGAAAACTTATAGCTAGTAACTTTTAGAACTTCCTTATCTATATAATAGTAAGCTTCTTAATTCCTCCTAGGAATCCTATCTTCTAGACTAGCTTTAAAGGAAGAATTACTTTTCTTTATTCTACCTAGGCTATACTAGCTTTAGAGTTAAAGTTATAGTATTTAATTTCCCTATCCCTCTATAATTTATAGCATTAGCTTAGGAAATAGCCTAAAATTCTATAATAAAAACACTTTAGCTACTTCTACCTATAGTTAGTATTAATAAGGATATCCTAACTATCTATTCTATAGTATTCTATATACTTAAACTAATTATAATTAATAGATAGATTATTAATAGGAAAGTTAAAAAGCCTCTGCTTATTAAGTATTCCTTAGAGTATAGTAATAAGATATACTTCTATATCTTTATACTATTTTATAGTATTAATGCTTAAGTCCTAGACTATCTAGGTTAGGGAATTAATTGCTATATCTATAGCTAGCTTACTTAGAGGTAGGATTTATTATTCTATATTTACCTCCTAAGACCTTTTTCCTAGACTAAATTCTCTCTCTTAAGGTTCCTTAATTAAGTCTTTAAAAGACTAATCCTATTTTAATAAGCTTATAATAAGATTAACTATAGTATTATATAGCTTAGATTATAAGGCCTAGACTAGGATATTCTTCTATTAATATACCTAAATAATAACCTTATAGAGTAATATATAAAAGATAGTATAAGAGTTTCCTTCCTTGAATTTCCCACTATTATTAATAGTATTATATAACTCCCTATAGATCTTAAGCTAAGTAAGAATCTCCTTATCTATTATATTCCTTATAGACTAAGTATTTATCTTAAGGACCTTTTAGAGGGGTTAGATATATTATTCCTTATTACTATCTTTAAAGTCTTTAAGAAGCTTTACCTTAATTTATTCCTAGGTACTATACTTAATAGCCTTTAGGACCTTTATTCTAATATCTTTATAGATAAAATACAGTATTAACTAAGCCTTCTTTTTATCTAAGTAGACTTATCCTTTAATATAGTTCTTAAATATCCTTAGGTAGCTAGAAATATTAGTCCCCTTAAAGATATAGTTAAATATATAGATTAAAATAAGAGCTTTAGATTCTTTACTTATTTTCCCTTTCTCTATTAAGTCTAGAAGTATTAAGCCTATCTTATTAATCTTAGGGTTAAGTTTAGTTAGTATTAGGATTAGTAAATAGTCCTTAATTAAGGGTACTATAGGTATTAACTAAGACTTTATATATATATTAAATTAATTTAATTTTATAGGTATACCCTTTATAGATATTAAATAGAATACCTTTCTCTTCTTTCTTCTCCTTTCTACTCTAGTTATAATAGTAAAATTATAATTATAGCCCTTAGAATTCTTACTTATTAGAGAGTAATTCTTTCCTTTAGATATAACTTTTAGTAATTATACTAAAATAAAGTCTTAATTATACTATCTTTCTTAGGAGAATAATTATATAATTAAGGAATAAAATAAATAAAAAATAAATAAAAATNNTTATTATCTCTTTTATTCCTTCTTTTCCTCTCCCTTTTAAATAAATTCCTCTTAATTCTACCTTTCCTTAGCTTTTAGCTTCTTATAATATAAAGGGTTACTCTAGCTAAGGTAGCTAAGTACT
>QGQB01000065.1:0-11123 GCA_003385265.1 Neonectria hederae | reverse complement strand
TCTTATAAGAAGTCCCTATAGTTATAGAAATCTAGTAATATTATACTATAAGATACTTCTAAGTTTAAGTATACCCTAATTTTCCTTAGAACTATTAGGATAGAGGAGTAAGTATAGTAGTAAGTAGTATAATTTAGAGTTTAGGTATCTATTCTTATTTTACTTATTATAGTAGTCTTAGTTAAGCTATATATTACTAATTTTACTAATTTAATTTATTATAGTCCTTTAGGGTCTAAAGGTCTAGAGTCTTTTTAGGGAAGTCTTAATCCCTTCTATCTCTTATTTCTCACTATCTTTCTACTTTCCTTAAGTCTAATAGTAATAGCTTAAAAGTATATTAATTAATCTTACCTATTAAGCTAAATTAATTAAATTATAGCCCTACTATAACCTCTAATTTAATAGTAGAAAGAGACTTAGAATAATACTCTAAATTAATAGTAATTCCTTAAGAAGGTATATAGTAAAGTATTATATAAGTATCTTTATTAGCTAGCCTAAAGCTATACTAGATTATATATATATATAGTAATAGTCTTATATTTAGAACCCTTTAGTAAGAAAGTATCTTATAGGAATAATTATTAGATTAGAGTAGGAAAAGAATATTAATAAGGCATTAAAATAGCCTACTATTAGCTTAAGAATTAGTATATAAGGGATAAAGGGTAAATAGCGATTTATATCTTAATTAGAAAAGAAAGATTTTAAATTCTCTTATAAAACAAAGGTAAAGGACTTAAGCTTTTATATTTAAAGTAATCTCTTTAGTCTCTCTGTAAGAAAGGAAGAATCTCTCTTAAAAACAAAATAAAAATCTCTCCTTAATCTTAATAATGATTTTTCTCTAATCCTTCTATTCCTCTTATAACTATCCATTTTTTCCTTATTAAATCCCTGCTAATAACTTACTAGCCCACCTGTCTAAGGACCCCTATTATAATATTTAAATTCTTCCTTTATTTCCCTTCTTTACTTTTCTAAGCTATTTAATCTTCTAGTCTTAGAAGTAAAAAGTAAATCTAACTTCCTTAGGTAATTCTTCTAAAGCTCTCTAAATAGTAAAACTCTTTATAATAATACTTCTATTAATTATTTATCCCTTTAATAAACTAATTAACCCTTAAATAGTTAAGGTAATAAGGAATATTCTAAGATAATTATATTCCTACTAACTATCTTAATAAGAAGTAAGCATCCTAAAGATAAGGAAATTATAAGGTATACTATTTTTAACTATAATTTCTCTCTAAGTAATAATAATAGCTATAAATTAATCTTTCTTCCTTTCCTTTAAAGTATTAAAAATATAGAAGTAAGTATTTCTTATATTTTAACTATAAATAACTTAATAAGTCTAATTACTAAAATAAATAATCCTAATAAGGAATTAATAATTAAACTAGGTTTCTTATAGTAATTAGAATCCTAAGATAAATTAATTCTTTATAATATTAGTCTTCTCTTAGATAAGCTTAGTTAAGTATTTAGATTATTCCTATTAATTACCTTAAACTTTAGAAATATTAAGATTAAGATTACTAAGGGTAATAGTAATTAGGTCTCTTAAGTTAAAAGTTATTAGGTAAAGGAATATAATAAGACTAAAGTTAATTAATATTTTATTATTTTAAAGATTACTTAGGAATTCCTATAGATTAATATAGTATTCCTTCTAGGGGTTAAAGTTCTTTTTACTATAATCTAGGTAATACTAAATAGGTTTAACCTAGGCTTAGATCTCTTCTCTATCTCTAAGGGTAAAGTAATATAGATTAATATCTTCTTAATATAACTAATTAAGTTAAGATAGATACAAGGAAGGTTATTTATTTAGGAGTTAATTAAGGAGTATATTAGATAGTATTTTATTATAATATAAGAAGTTCTTCTTACTCTCTTTATTATAGATAAGTCCTTTATAAAGGATTAATTCTTTATTAAGGTAGAAGAATTACTTAATCTCCTTAGTATTATTAGAAATAGCTATTATAGTAATATTTTAAGGTATATAGAAATTCTAAAAGATAAATAGATTATAAGAAAGTAAAGAATAAGATAATTATTAAAATCTAAGCTTAAAAGGAAGCAAATTAAAGTATAAAGACTAGAGTTATAATATAAACTTTACTTTAAAGTAAAAGTATAAAGAGAAGAGCTTATATATTAGTACTTTTAAAAGGCTATATATCTAATGTTTTCCTTATTATAGATTATTACTTTACTTATAATAGTAAATTATAGTAATAGTAATTATTATTTACTAGAATATTTTACTAGATTTACCTTATTTAATATAGTAAATATAAATACTTATTTCTTAGAATATTTCTTTTTCTATAAATAGCTTTATTAGATTAGCCTTAAGGCTTAAATCTTATTACTTAATACTTTCTTTAGTTATACTTCTTTCTTTCTTTTCCTTAGATTTATTATTTCTTTATAACTTTCTTTAATTTCTTTTTTCTCTTTTCTTTTTTAGTAACTTAGCTAGCTATAATAACTATTTATTAAGATAAGCTTCTTATCTTCTTAAGTTTCCCTTAATTAAAGCTCCTAAATCTTTATTATTTTATTAAGTATTAAGTTAATTCTAGTTTATTTAATTATTAAGCTAATACTTACTAAAAAGATTATAATACTATTCTCCTTAAACTCTTCTTTATATTATACCTTAATTTAATTCTTACCTTAGTAAGTTTCTTTTTCTTTTTTCTATTTAGGTAAATAATCTAATATAATACTTTTCTAAGTTCTAAAATTATTCTAGGTTTAGTTCTATAGTTTTTAGGCTTTTAATTATTTTAACTACTTAATATATACAGAATTAAATGTTTAATTCCCTTCCTTTAGTAATTACTTATCTTTCCTTATTTAGTTTCTTTAATAACTTTCTTTTTATAATTTAATAATTACTTCTAGAATTAAGCTTCTAGTAACTTATACTCTTTAGTCTATTTTTATCCTAGCTAAATAAGCTTATTCTAATAGTTATTTCTTTACTATTCTTCCTTCTTAGCCTTATTATCTTAAGGCTCTTATTATTATCTTTATTAGGATTATTAATCTAATTACATACTATTACTATATCCATAGCTATTTATTAATATTAACCTATTTTTAAGAATATATCTTAACCCTTTTCTATACTTATATCTTAGTTTAAAACTTTATAAATAGTTAGTATATTAATTATATTTAGTATAACTATTCTAATTATAACTAGAAGTTTCTCCTTAGATACTTTACTTTAGGTTATTAGGAAAGTCTTTAGAAATTCCCTTTAAGTAATAGAATTACTATTCTAAATATATTAACTTTCTTTACTTCTAATATCTTTAATTCTTACTTTTACCCTTAAATTATCTTAGAATATCCTTTTAAGTCTAATAACTTATTTAATACTAAAATCTATAGATAGACTACTTAGGTCTCTACTTAGACTCTTTATAGTAAATATTAAGCTTTTTAATAAACTAAATTAATAATTCTTATTAAAAGACTTCTTCCTTAGAATAGATAATAAGTTGTAAATACTTAATATCCTATATTATTACTTAGTTATTATTACTTTCTTCTTTTCTAGATAGGCTTTCTTTTCTTACTTTTCCTTTACTTATAAGGTTTATTTATCTTTTAGTAAGTATAAAGTTTAATCTAAGTAATTATTTTAGGGTCTTTTCCCTTTATAGATATAGTTTATTTAGTCTTTTCTAGTAACCTTAATATTTTCTTCTTCTTTATTTCTCTCTATATAGTAATATTATTATCCTTAGCTAATACTATATTCTAAGTATTTTATTAGATACTTAGATAGCTATATACTAATCTCTAGCTTTCTTAGTTATCTTTAGGATATAGACCTAGAAGTTTCCTCTAGACTCTCTCTATAGTTAAATACTAGATTCTAGTTTAAGGTTATCTAATAAAGAATCCAACTTACTTAGCTTATAAAGTATATTATATAATACTTCTTTATTAGACTCTTTATCCTTATTATTAAATAGTAATCTTATTATTTCTTTATTATTAAAGCTTATCTATTAACCCTAAGAATCCTTCTAGAAAGCCTTTAGCTAGTCTCTATAATAAGTCCTTAGAAGTTTAATTCCTAAGAGTATCTTAAGCTTATAAGTCTTAGTCTTAATAAGGGCTTTATAAATCCTATATAGTCCTATCTATCTTAGCTTAAACTTTACAGTAGAAGATAGATTATTATAATTTTATATATTATACTAAAGGACTAAGTCTCCTAGTAATAAGAATATTTTTCTTATCTTAAAGGTATTTAACTTATTAGTCTTCTTAGCTAAAGTCTATTAATATTCCTTAACCTTTACTTAAGCTACTTTAATATCTTCTTTATATCTTTCTAGGATTTATATTCTAGCTAGAATCTTATCGTCTCTATCCTTAATATTATCCTAATTAATAAGTCTCTAGGTAGAGACCTTAACTTTAAGAAGAAGGATAAGTTCCTATTTATAAAGGAGTTAGAATAGAGAATAACTATATAATCCTTAGATTACTAATTTATCTACTAGAAGAGCTAGCTTAACTAAATCTACTTATTTCCCTAACTTCCTAAGCTTCTTAAAGTAATTAGTTATAGATATATACTTAACTTTAATTAATCTATTTAACTTAGAATTATAAAATAAGATTTTAAATATTATAATACTTAACTTATCTAGCTTATCTAGGATTCCTTTTATAAGCTCCTTTCTATTATTAATAACAATTTTAACTAGTATCCTATAATAGTAAATAATCCTCTTAATAAATCTTCTAATATTAGTAATAATAAGATTACTAATAGCTATAGCTTTAATTCACTTAGTTAAGTTATATTTAGCTTCTAGTAAGAACTTTATACCTTTATTAAGAGGTAAGTATTACTTATTAATATAAATCTTTATTATTAAGTACTATAAAGCTATTAGCTTTACCTCTTTAGCTAGCTTTTACACTAAATATACTTAATATATTAAGTACTCCTAAATAACTATTTCTATAGATTATCTTATCCCTTACTAAAAATAATACTAAGAGATAATTTATATTATTACTTCTTACCCTTTATAGTCTCTATAATAGTAATATACTATTATAAGATACTTTTAAAGGTCCTTATTATTAATAATAAGTATAGAGTTATTTTCTTCCTTCTATCCTTATTTCTAAACTTAATTTCCCCTAATAAAGAATTATATTACCTTTACTCTTAGTCTCTTAAAGTTTTATACTAATATTCCTTTAGGTCTTTCTAGTATTATAAAGTACTTAGTTAAGATAAGTTAGTTTCCCTTATAATTATCTATAAGGGGGTTATTTCTTAGCCTAAAGAGAATAGTATTAAGATAAGTATTAATTATATCCTTAATATCTTATTTAACTTCCTAATTTATAAAGTCTAATGGTCTTTATCCCTTCCTTAATAGACTATCTATAACTATATTCTTCTTTCCTAGGATATATTTAATAATAAAGTTAAAAAGCAGTATATAGTTTATCTATCTAATAATTATAGCCCTTAGTATATTATTTACCTAATTATTTAATTAGTTTATTAATACCTTAGAATCTATCTCTAGAATAAATAGATAACTATAGATATATATATATATCCTTTAGATAGTATAAAGGGCTCCTTTACACTTTAGCTTAGTTATATTATATTTCTTCTTAATATTAATTTAAGTTCTAGATTTAAATCTTATAGAATAATACTTTTTTTAAATAATCTATATTAAGATAGTTCTCTATCTAAGTATATTAGTATTAATCATTAGGATTATTTCTCCTATTCCTTCTAAAAGGTTAAGGGTTATAAGAATAAGGGTAAATATAATCTTTTCCTTTAGTAGTCTTATTATAGCTATTATAATAGGGGTCCCTAGACAGGTAGGCTAATAAGTTATTAGTAGGGATTTAATAAGGGTAAAATAGATAGTTATAAAAGAGATAGAAAAATCAGAGAGAAATCATTATTAGGATTAAAGAGAGATTTTTATTTTTATTTTAGAGAGAGATTCTTCCCTTCTTATGGAAAGACTAAAGAGATTACTTTAAATTTAAAGCTTAAGTCCTTTACCTTTATTTTACAAGAGAATTTAAGATCCTTCTTTTCTAATTAAGATATAAATTACTATCTACTTTTTATCCCTTATATACTAATTATTAAGCTAGTAGTAGGCTATTTTAATGCCTTACTAATATTCTTTTCTTACTCTAATCTAATAATTATTCCTATGAAATACTTTCTTACTAAAGGGTTTTAAATATAAGACTATTACTATATATATATATAATCTAGTATAGCTTTAGGCTAGCTAATAAAGATACCTATATGATGCTTTACTGTATACCTTCTTAAGGAATTACTATTGATTTAGGGTATTATTCTAAGTCCCTTTTTACTATTAAACTATCTAATCTTTCCCCTAGTTCTAAGTAGTATTTTTCTTTAGTAGTAGGATAAGAAGTTATATAATCTAAGTATAGTTCTTAATCTAGATTTTATAGTAATTAGTAATACTAAGGAAGCTTCTTACTTTAGTTAAAGAATAGTATTTTTTCTATTTAATAATCTTAATAATTTTATTTTCTATAGGCTTCCTTTTACTTATACTATAGATATATTCTATAAGAGGAATAATCTTCTAGTACTAAGTTAACTTCTTACTAGTAATTAAATAGCTAGCTAATTCTATATTAACTAGAACTATATTAAGATTAATAAAGTACTCTAGGATAAACCTCCTAACTCTAGGAAGACTTTCCTCTCTATTATAATTAGTCTTTAGGCCTTTAATACTAATATTATCTAGGAAAGCTCTTACTTTATCTAGGAGAAGATTAAGAAGGATCCTTATTATAATCTTAGTAAACTAAACTACTAAGTTTATAGCTCTTTATAGTAGTATATATAGTCTTACTAAGCTTATTAGAGTATTAAAGGTTATTAGATCTCTATTTCTTTTATCTAGCTTTACTTAGTTATATCCTAAGAAAAAGTTTAATATAGAGAGGATTCTATATATCTTAAACTTAGCTAAGAAGTTATTTATTCTAAGAGGAATTATACTATCTTAGATAGTATAAGTATTATATTATTTTACTAAATTAATAAAGTATAGCTTTTTATCCTTCTTTATAATAAGTATCTAATAATTCCTATAGGAATTATAACTTTCCTTAATAATCCTATTCTTTAGCTATATTTTTAGGAGATTAATAACTTTCTTCTTACTCCCTTAAGGAATTATTATATTATTATAATACTAAGTATTATATAAAGTGATTTTAATAACTTAGGGAAGTATTACCCTAGGGTTAATTTCCTCTTTTTCCTTAAAAGTCTAAGCTAAAGCTTTTTCTTTATTAAAGAGGATTTATTATAGGATATTTCTTTCTTTATTTTAAAGGGTATTTCTTATCTAATTAATAATATTTCCTAGCCTCTTTCTAAAGAGCTTAGAACCTTTTTTAATCTTTAAGAACTTAGGTATAATATAGTTTAAATAGAGTAAATCTTACTCTAAGTCTCCTTTAATTTCTTTCTATCTCTTTTCCCTTTAGAATAAGTCTCCTTTAAGTATAAATCTATTAAAAGAGATATTATTCCTTACTAAAATCTTATTAATCTTCCTTTTATATATTATATTAACTTAAACTATTATATCCTTATAGCTAATATCTAAACTTAGTTATTATACTTTAGTAGCTTTAGTTATTATTAGATTATTATCTTTTATTTAATCCTTAAGAATAATCTTAAAGATTTTCTTAGCTATCTTTTTATTAATATATTTAATAAAATACTTAATATTATTCTCCTCTAAACTATAGATATTTACCCTTTTTAGTTTAAAGAGAACTCCTTTATTTACTTTACTTTTCTTAGTATTTCTTTAGTAGTAACTAAGAGTTCTTATTTAATTTTACTTATAATTAAAGATATAATCTTAATATTTCCTAATTAGTAATAAATTAATATTTTACCTAGAAGAGTCCTATAGTTAAAAGTAGTCTTTATACTCCTAATAAAGAATATCCCTAAAATAAATAGAATTAATACTATAAAGATTAAGACTATATATATTATTTAGTTAATAAAGATATTACTTAAATAGACTTTAGCCTTAATTATTCTTATTATTATAATATAGTCTTTTAAGAAGAAAGTAATCCTAGTCTTAATAAGCTTAATATTAAGTTTACTAGTCTTAATAATATAGTCTAATATAATATTTCCTTTAGCTTTAGTATTAATAATAGCTTTCTAAGTATAATTATCTAGATTCCTAAGTCTTACTTATAGCTTTAAGAAGTCTTAGTATAATAAGATTATTCTTAAGTCTAAGGGTTAAATTAAAGCTAGATTAATTTATATAACTATTTTATAAAATACTTCTAAGTTTAATCTCTTAACTTTCCTCCTATAGAAAATCTTCTTTATTAAATTATAACCTATTACTAGATAGTCCCTAAGAATAGAATAGGAGTTATTATAGGATTCTAATAGTAATTCTTTTAGACTAATAATATTAGTATTAACCCTATAGCATTAAGATAATTAATTAAAATAAGTATCTAAGAAGCTTAAGTTAATCTATCCTATAATATTACTTATTTTAATCTCCCTTATTCTTTTCATCTTATAGGAAGGGTTAGGGTCTATCTAGATAGTCTTTATAATTCTATTAGTAAAGTTAAATAGTTCTCTAGCTATAGATCTTCTGAATTCTAAGTTATTTATAATAATCTAGGGAAGAATAATTCTAATCTTTATAGTTAAAACTCTCTACTTTAAAGTTGTCTTATTCTTAAGCTTTATAATTAGATAGAACTCTTCCTTAGGTTCCTTTTTTATAATAGCCTTAGCTATCTTTTAATCTTCTACATCTATTAGCTTAAGGATCCTTAGGGTTACTATTAGGATAAGATAGCTTTAATTAACTTCTAGCTCTTTATTATCCACTCTTGCCCTCTTATTAGTAGCTATATTAAAAGTAATATTATTATTTAAGATATTCTCTAGTTCCTTAAAGCTTCCTTTATTAATTAGAATAATATTTAACTTTATTATCCTATTAATAAGATTCCCTTCTTAGAGCTTAGTCCTTCTATTAACCTTATTAATAATTATATCTTTATAAAGAGTATTTTAATTCTTCTTTATAAAGTTAATTATAAGGTTATATTCTTCTTAATTAGGATTCTAGTTATAAATAGTAAACCCTAATATTATTCTATTAAGAAAACTTATAGCTAATAACTTTTAGAATTTCCTTATCTATATAATAGTAAGTTTCTTAACTCTTCTAAGGAGTCCTATTTTCTAGACTAGCTTTAGAAGAAGAATAGCTTCTCTTTATTCTACTTAGGCTATACTAGCTTTAGAATTAAAGTTATAATATTTAGCTTCCCTATCCCTTTATAATTTATAGTATTAGCTTAGGAAATAGCTTAAAATTCTATACTAAAAATACTTTAGCTATTTCTACTTATAGCTAGCATTAATAAGGATATCCTAGCTAATTACTCTATAGTATTCTATATACTTAAACTAATTATAATTAATAGATAGATTATTAATAGGAGGGTTAAAAAGCCTTTACTTATTAAGTATTCCTTAGAATATAGTAATAAGATATACTTCTATATCTTTATATTACTTTATTATATTAATACTTAAGTCCTAGACTATTTAGATTAGGGAATTAATTACTATATCTATAGCTAGCTTACTTAGAGGTAGGATTTACTATTCTATATTTACTTCCTAAGATCTTTTTCCTAGACTAAATTCTCTTTCCTAAGGTTCCTTAATTAAGTCTTTAAAAGACTAATCCTATTTTAGTAAGCTTATAATAAGAGTAACTATAATATTATATAACTTAGATTATAAGGCTTAGACTAGAATATTCTTCTATTAATATACCTAAATAATAACTTTATAGGATAGTATATAGAAGATAGTATAAGAGTTTCCTTCCTTAAATTTCCCACTATTATTAATAGTATTATATAGCTCCCTATAGATCTTAAGCTAAGTCAGGATCTCCTTATCTATTATATTCCTTATAGACTAAGTATTTATCTTAAGGACCTTTTAGAAGAGTTAAATCTATTATTCCTTATTACTATCTTTAAAGTCTTTAAGAAGTTTTACTTTAATTTATTCCTAGGTATTATATTTAGTAGCCTTTAGAATCTTTATCCTAATATCTTTATAGATAAAATATAGTATTAGCTAAGCCTTTTTTTTATCTAAGTAAACTTATCCTTTAATATAATTCTTAAATATCCTTAGGTAATTAGAGATATTAGTCTCCTTAAAGATATAGTTAAATATATAGATTAGAATAAAAGCTTTAGATTCTTTATTTATCTTCTCTTTCTCTATTAAGTCTAAAAGTATTAAGCTTATCTTATTAATCTTAAGATTAAGTTTAATTAATATTAGGATTAGTAAATAGTCCTTAATTAAGGGTACTATAGGTATTAACTAAGACTTTATATATATATTAAATTAATTTAATATATAGGTATACCCTTTATAGATATTAAATAGAATACTTTCCTCTTTCTTCTTCTTCTTTTTACTTTAGTAATAATAATAAAATTATAATTATAACCCTTAGAATTCTTACTTATTAGAGAATAATTCTTTCCTCTAGATATAACCTTTAGTAGTTATACTAAAATAAAGTTTTAATTATACTATCTTTCTTAGGGGAATAACTATATAATTAAGGAATAAAATGAATAAAAAATAAATAAAAATACTTAATAAAACTTAGGTTAATTATAGTTTTTATAGGAATATCTCTATAAATCTTTTAAAGAAAGTTAAAACTCTTAATCTTAACTTTCTTATTATTATTAAACCTTTTTTTTTTATTATCTTTCTTATTCCTTCTTTTTCTCTCCCTTTTAAATAAATCCCTCTTAACTTTACTTTTCCCTAGTTCTTAACTTTTTATAATATAAAGGATTACTCTAGCTAAAGTAGCTAAGTATTAGTCTCTTATTAGGAATTATATAATAATTATTCTAACTATATCTTCCTATTATCTAAGCTAATATATATTCTTATTCTACTAATTACTTAA
>QGQB01000064.1:0-19241 GCA_003385265.1 Neonectria hederae | reverse complement strand
TAGTCTTAGTAATATAGAAGGAAATCCCTAAGGATTATAACTTTACTTTCTAAGGATCTATCTCTATAGTAATATATACCTTAATTAATTCTAATAATCCCTTAGGTATTATCTTTATAAATAATATAGAGGAAGATATTAAGCTTTATTAGAAGTAAAAAATTAATAATATCCTTAAATAGGAAAGAATTTACTTTTTATTAATATAGACTATAGCTTTTAGTATTATAGTAATAGTAATATCCCTAACTATTATAAATATTCTAAATACTTTTTCCTTTAATATTACTATAATAGTTATTACCTTAGTAATTTCTATTAAGTTTTCCTTTACTAAGGATATTAAAGCTATAGCTAAAGGAACTTATATTCTTAATTAGGCTTTATTAGTTCTTATACCCTTAGACTTATTAAGTAATACTATTTTTTAAGATTACTATAATATTAATCTACCTTAGAAGTAATACTATAAGGTAACTTCCTTAATATTTATCTTCTTTACCTAAGATAATAAGCTAATTAATCTATTTCCTAAGATTACTATTAATAAGAGTCTTAAGCTTCTAAAGATTCTATAGTAAATCTATGTATAATATACCCTAGATCTATTAGAGGATATTATTAATAAGGGTATTTATATCTATAGTAAAGACTTTAACTTTATTAAGAAAGTTAGAGAATTAATTTTATATTATTTAAAGCTTTAGATAGATATAGAGCTTATCTAAATACTTAAAGGGGAAGAAATATAAGTACTATTTATTAATAATTAGTATAAATACTATATAGCTTAAAGACTTAATCTTAATAGTCTTAAAGACTAAAACTTTATTAATTTAATCTTTAATATATTATATTACTAAGACTAAATAGAATAGGTTAAAGGATTAATACCTTTCTTAGTACTTATCTTTATAGTCTAGAAGTAAGTTAAAGGGGAACCTAAAGGTTATATAGTTATTAATCTTAGAGTATTAAATAAGATCTTAATACTTAATAATTATTCTCTTCTCTATTAGGAAGATATAATATAAGCTCTCTATAGAGTTACCTTTATTATAGTAATTAATACTTTATCTTTCTTTTTCTAATTTAGAGTAATCTTTAAATACTATAATTACTTTATAATAACTAGTTATAGAAGCCTTAAAAGATTAATAGTAATACTAATAGGATATTATAATTCCCTTACTTATACTTAATACTATATAGATAGATTACTTTATTCTTACTATACTTTCTACTAAGCCTTTATTAATAATATTATAATCTTCTCTAAGTCTATAACTAAATATCTAAGATACCTTAAGACTTTCTTTATATTCTTTAATAAGTAGAACTTTACTATTTCCCTAAAGAAGAACTAGATTAAATACTTTAGTATTTAGCTATTAGGATTTTATATAGATACTTTAGGGCTCTTAATAATAGCTAAGAGAATAGTTATATTTACTTACTTTAATTTCCCTAATTAATTTAATAATCTTAAGTAATATATTAAAGCTATAGAATATATTTATTACTTTATTCTTTACTATACTTAGCTCTTAGAATTACTATAAGCTTAGAAAATTACTTTCTTAGCTATAGAATAAAAGGAAGGAAGAATTACTAATAGTAATCCTAATTAATATAAGGTATATACCTAGATAATATACTTTATACTTAGTAAGAGTAAGGAAATTACCTTCTTTACCTTCTAAGTAGAGATTACTTTAGAATAAATATTAAATTACTTTAATTTAGCTAAGTAATTATTCCTTTAGATTAATATAAGCTTAGAATAAGGCTTTAGTATTATACTTTATTACCTTTATAATAACTATATTTAGGAGTTAGAATCTAATATACTTATAATTATAGTATAATTAATCTATTTCCTTAGCTATATTTTAATATTTACTAAGTAATAATATAAATCTATAGAGCTTAAAGTTATATATTTTATTGAAGCTATAAAGAAACTTTAAATATCCCTATAATCCTTTAAGCTTTCTATAGTTATATTAACTAATTATTTTACTATTAAATAAATTATTAAAAAAATATTTCTTAAGATCTTAAGTATTAATTAGATAAACTAATAGTTAATTATAGCTTTAATATACCTTTCTAAGTATAATTTCTATATATATTACTTCTTAGGTAAAAAGAACTTTATTCTTAATACTCTAAGCTATATAATTACCCTAAAGATTAACTTTAACTTACTAAGGCTTTAACTAAATTATATAATATTAGATAATATATTAATAGTATCTAAAGTCTTAATAACTAATAATACTAAGTAATACTTCTAGGTTAGTTATATAATAGATAAGTATTTCTCTAAGATTATTTCTATAATCCTAGGGAAGGCTTTTATAGTAAGTAATTAGTTAGCTAATAAGGATATTATTAAAGCTTTTAAGCTTAGTATACTCTTTATATTCTAAGATAAACTATTATATTATAATAGTATAAATAATTATATTAGATTCTATATACCCTATAATATAAAGAAAGAAATCCTTAGGATAGCTTATAATAGCTATAATTACTTTAGAATAAAGAGAATAATATAGGAGTTATTAAGGCTCTATATTTATAATCTTTATTTTAAAGTTAAGAAATATATCTATAGATACTAAACTTACTACTTAGGGTAAACTAGCTAAAAGTAAAAGATTAGTAACTATAAGCCTATTTACCCCCTCGTAATACTAATATATACTATTATAATAGACTTTATTATTTACTTACCTTTAGTCTCTATAGAAAACTTACCTTAGGCTTTTAAAGATTTCTCTATTTATAATACTTTTCTTATAGTTACTTATATAGTAAATAAGAGAGATTTCCTTATTCTTAGCTATTTAAAGTATTTAGTAAACTATTAGGCTATTATCTTAATAAGGTAATTTATACTATTTAACTAAGGTATACTAAAGGTTATTATCTTAGACTATAATTTAAAGTTTATTTTCTTATTCTAAAAGACTTTATAGACTACCTTTAGTATAAAACTTATAATAACTATAGTATATTACTCTTAGGCTAATAGTATTTCTAAGAGATATAATTAAACTATAGAAATTACTATAAGATTTTACTATATAGAAAACTCTAGATTTAACTAGATTTATATTTTTCTAACTCTATAGTAATACCTTAATAGTATTTAGAATATTAGTATATAAGCTTTAACTTATAAGTTTCTTTTTAATACTAACTTTTATAGTCTACTAGAAGCTATATAGCTACTTAATTAAGAGGCTATTAATTTACTATTCCTAAGAGAAGTTATATAAAAGGAAGTATAGCTTACCTTAGACTTTATTATTACTAAGGCTAAAAGATAGTATAATAATAAGTATTAGTCTATTTAGCTTAAGGCTAAAGATTAAGTTTACTTATATCTCTATAATAGATATAACTTACTTAGTACTTCTATAAAAAAATAGTCCTAATAATATATTAAACCTTTTAAGATTAAATATATAATTAATAACTTAATTACTAAGCTTAAGTTACTTCCTAAATAGTATATTTACTCTATTATCTTATACTAATAGTTAGAATCTACTTATAGTAATAACTTTTAACCTAAGGAGCTAGGGCTAATTAAAGAGGACTCTAATAGGTATATTATTAAATGTATCTTCTACTGTAAAATAAGGAATTAAGGTAGGAATACTATATTCTTTAAAGGCTTCTAGATCTAATAGAAGAGCTAGAGCTCTAAATATAACTCTTAGGAGAAGACTAAGGATATTAATAAGGAGCTTATTATAGAGTTTAAGACTGCTTACTCTAAGGCTTTTAAGACTAATAATTAATCTAACTATTGCTAAAGTAGTAAGAAAAGGACTTAATAGCCTAAAGCTAATAAGGCTATAGATAAAGAGGCTAACTAATAGCCCTTATACTAATCTTTATAGAAGAAATAGTAAGACTACTTACTTAACTATATATAATAGAAAAGATTAAGGAAAATTACCTAGAAATTAGAAATAGTAATTAGATAGCTTAGAATAGTACTAAAAGGAAATTATAATTTTAGAAGGATCTATATATTAGTGAATTACTAGGGATAGTAAGTCCTAGCTTTTAAAGCTGGGATATAATGTGTATAGCCCTTTGGGCTATAGTTATTATTAGGTAACATAGGGCTTCCTGAATAGGAGATTAATAGGCAATTGGATAGGTTACTAGGATAATAGGATATAACTAAGCTTCCTTAGGAGATTTAAGAGGGTATCTGAACTCTTGTTGGAAAAGAGGGAATACCATTGGATAGAGCGAAAATTAAGCTTTGTAATAATATCCTTATGTAATCAATTGAACAAGAGATAAGTGTGTGAGTGAGCGATACAGATTTAGACAACTTGGGAAATCCCTCCCTCTTTATAGCCCAATAACTCTGACCCTAATGGTCCAATTGCAATGCGAAGCATACCAATCTGTAGCCCAGACCTAGGTCTATGACATACTTGAATTCCTTGATGATTGGTTGCGGAATGGATGCGCAATTGATGATTCAGTGTGGCTGTTTTAGATGGGTGTCTAGGAATGTCGGGAAATCTCCAAATCGGCGATAACACGCGATTGGGCCATGTAATTGGTATAGGGGAAAATACCCCACACAGTATCCGCATAGTACTATTAGCACTATGAAGAGCTATGTTTATATAATATTATATAATATATTAGAGATAGTTAAAGTTTAGTAATTCTAATAGCTTCTTTTAAAGGTATAATAGTTTATAAGTATATAAAAAACTTTTATACTTATATAAATTATAGCTTTAATATATTTAGAGAAAAAATAAACTCTAAAAGTTATTATTATAAGAGAAAAATTAAACTCTTATTTATATTATATTTTTTAATCTCTTTATCTTATAGAATAAAGAAATATAAAAATTATATAGTTATAAAAATAAAAAACCTAATATATAGGAAAAATAGTATATTATATTATTAATCTTAGAAAACCTTTTTTAGGATAAAACTAAAATCTTTTATTAAAGGAAAAGCTTTATAAGCTATAAAAACCTTTATATATATTATATAAGAGATAAAAAATCTCTTAGTCTTATAAAGTCTATAGGACTTAAACTTTTTATAAAAAAGTTAGCTATATTATCTTTACTTCTTATAGAAAATAACTTAATAGTTTCTTTTCTAATTTCTTCTCTAGTAAAGTAATAAGCTATATTAATATACTTAGATCTCTTATAAAATTCTGAATTTTCAGCTAACTTTTTAGCAGCCTCATTATCAGTTAATATAGGAAGTATAACTTTATTATAACTTAAAGATAAATTAATATTTAAATACCTATAAAGGTTTATTAAATATTTAACTTCTTTAGTAGCCTCTCTTAGAGCTATATATTTAGATTTACAAGAGCTTAAAGCTACTGATTTCTACTTTATAATATTCTAGCTAATAAGATTATTAGCTATATAGAAGTAAAATCTACTTATAGACTTTCTATCTTCTAGACTAGCTCCCTAACTAGTATTACTATAGCTTCTTATAATGCTAAATAAAGAATCTAGATCTATATTGCAATTATAATAAATTCCTAAATCAGGATATTTATTTAAGTATTTCTAGATCTTATTTAAAGCATTAAAATAGCTTTTATTAGGCTTAGAAGCAAATCTAGAGTAAGTATTTACTAAATAGGATATATTAAGTCTAGTTTTTATAGATAGATATAATAAGGATCTTACTTCTCCTTAAAAAGCTAGGATTTCTTCTTTAGAAGGTTCTAAAGTTGCTTTAATAAGCTTTTCTCCTGCTTAAGAAGGTATATTAGAAGTTCCTAAAGATCCTTTATTATATTGTATAATTTTATTATATAGATATTTATTTTGGTTTATATATAAGCCTTTATTCTCTCTGTTTATAGTTATATATATTCCTAAGAAGTCTTTAATCTCTCCTAAAGACTGGATTTTTAAATCTTTAGCTAAAGCTTCTTTTATATTATTTATATCTTTATTATATAGGCCTATAAATATAAGATTATCTACATGGATTATTATAGCCATTTTTAGGCTATTATTAATATATACCCCTTTATCAAATAGTATTACTTTAAATCCTAAAGCATTTAATTTATTAGAGAGAAAATTATACCAAAGTCTAGGACTTTGTTTTAAGCTGTATAAAGCTTTTTTAAGCTTTAAAACTAAAGATCCTTCTTTAATTATAGCTATTTCTTCCTTTTTAAGGTTATAAAAATTACTAATATAATCTTTAAAGCCTTTAGGAATAACTGTATATATTTCTTCATCTATATCAGTATAAATAAAAGCATTTCTTATATTAAACTGTAAGATAGTATAGTTATTAGAAACAGCTAGAATTAAAAGAATTCTTATAGTTTTAGGTCTAGTAGTAATAGTAAAGGTTTCATTATAATCTAATCTAAAGATTTAATTAAACCCTTATATTACCTATCTAGATTTATATTTTAAGATATTATTATTATTATCTATTTTTATTTTATAGACTCATTAGCCTCCTAAGGCTTTTCTTCCTTTAGGAAGTATTTTTAAAATCTATGTATTTTACCTCATAAGTTTATCTATTTCTACTTTTATAAATATATTCTATATATTTTTATCTATACTAAATAGATAGTCTAAATAGTTTTTTAGTTCTATAGGATTTCCTTTATCTACTAGAGCTAATATAGTAAGGTATTCTTTATAATCCTTATAGAAATCAGCTAGCTTCTTAGGAATTTCCACTGATAATTTAGGCATTTTAGCCTCTCTTAAACTTTTAAGCTCTTTTATAGAGTCTTTAGTTAAAGAGCTTCCTAATATAAGAAGAGACTTATAATCTAGACTATTCTTATTATCTAGAAAGCAGTTTTCTAGTATAACTATATCCCTAGATATTATAAGGCAGTGTTTATTATAGTCCTAGATTTTATAGCTATTTTCTAAATAGCTTATAATAATACCTTTATATACTTTAGTATTTAGTTTATTACTAGGGGTTTTATTCTTATAATAAACTATAGATCTAAATGTTTTTATATTATTTAGATCTTCTAGTTTTATATATATATTATCTCTCTTTTCTAAAGGAGATAAATAGTTAAGACTAGAATGAAGAGTTCTATTATATATATATATAATAGCATTTAAAGCCTCTCCCTAAAGGTATTTAGGCAGCTTAACTATATACATTATAGCTCTAACTTTATTTAATAAAGTCCTATTTATTCTTTCTGCTGCCCCATTAGGCTTAGAAGTATTAGGAGGGCTAGTATTATATACTATTCCCTTAGTTAAGTAATAAGGTTTAAGTTTATAAAGATATTCCTTAGTATTATCTGAAAAAACTTACTTAATCTTAATATTAAGCTTATTAATTTCTACTTCTAGCTTAAATTCTTTAAACTTATTTAAAGCTTTACTTTTATTCCTAATTAAATAGGTTTTTAAATATTTAGTTACTATATTTATAAAGGTTATAAAGTATTAATATTTATTATATGTAGGAATCCTAATAAGTCCCTAAATATTAGTTACTATTTTATCTAGATATTTATAATCCTTATTAAAGGATTTTCTATTAACTTTATTAATAGCTTTAGCTTTAATATAGTTTTTATACTGTAAAATCTTTATAATATCTACCTTTTTTATATTATATTTTTTATCCTTATTTCTATATAAAATCTTCTTTAAAGATTTATAGTTAAGGTATCCTAATCTTAGGTACTAGTTATATATATCTATAATTATAGGTTTATTATTATTATTATTATTATTATTATCTATAGAAAGAATATTAGCTTTAGATAAAAGACTTACCTTTTTCTTATTACTATTCTTTATAATAATAGGTATATAGTATAGATTATTTTCCTCTATCCCTTTAGCTATAATATTCCCTTTATTATTTATTAGAAATAATTGCTTATTTCCTATAAAGGAATAAATATCTTTTAAAGAGGACTGGCTTATAATATTAACACCTAATTCAGGTATATAAAAACAATTTCTTATTTTATATATTTTATCATTTTCTAGGAATCTTATTATAATATCTCTATAGCCTTTAACTATTAAAGAAGAGGCTTTTCCCTAATTACCCCTTTAGTTTATAGTCTTATAATTAAGGAAAGAATTCTTATTAGATATAATATACTTAATAGTACTTATATTATAAATAAATTTAGTTATATCCTTATTATTATAAGTATTTTTATAAGGGGGTTTTACTTTTAACTCTTCTAAGAGCTTTTTTAAGGAAGGTAAATAAGATATTAAAGATCCTAGAGTATTATTAGCCTTTCTTTTCTTTAAAGTAGAAGTATAAGATAAATATACCCTAATATTGAAGTCTTTAGTAACTTCTCTTATATCTCTATCTAATTCTATAATAGAATTAGAATAGGAATAAGGGCTTTTAGAAATATCTTTTTCTTTAGGGGTATTTTCCCTTAAAGTAAAAAGTTTTTCCTGATTTTCTTCTCTTTCCTCTCTTTTAGATTTTTTAGCTTTTTCTTCTTTAGTCTTTTTAGACTTATTATCTTTTTTATAAGATTTAGAAACCCTATTATCCTTATTTTTAAAGCTTCTTAGAGCTTTATTAGGATAAAGAAAATAATAATCTTTATCTAAATGTTCTACTAATTTGCAATAGGAATATTTAAGTGCTATTTTCTTCTTTTTCTAGGGTTTTTTAGATAATCTTAAAAGATTTATCTAATTATTATTACTTTCTAGCCTTTTAGATTTATCTATAAGGCTAGATAATAATGTTTTTAAATTATAGGCATTAAGATTAACCCTTAAAGCCTAAGAAATAGTAGTTATATAGCTATTAAAGAAATTATCTAAATTATTTAGGATCTAAGCTATTATAACCTTTTCTAGGATTTTTATATCCTTAGAATTTAGCTTATTAGATACTTCTTTTACCTTATTTAAATATTCTTCTATAGTAGAAAAATTTATAAATAAGATATTAAAGAATTCCTTTATAAGTAGGAATTTAAAAGTAAATCCTAAAGAGTTATATAAGCTTTTAAAGCTATCCTAAGCAATTTTAGTATTATTTAGATATTTAATTTATATTAAGGGACTATCTTCTATAAGAAGATATATATTTACTAGAGCTTTCTTACTTTTATTATAATTTAAAACTCTTATAGCTTATATAAGCTTTTCCTTTATAAGGAAAGCTTCTATTCTCATAGCCTAAGTTATATAGTTTTTACTACCTTTAAGCTTAGAAAAATGGATTTTTTCATTCCCTATCTTAGAGATTTTTCTAAGATTTATTAGAAATAAGTATATATTATCTTTTTAAGGAAAAAGGGGTTTTTATATAGGAAAAGTAATTATATTATTCTATTTAAAGAATATTTTATAAGGAATAATCCTTTAAAGATATAGTAAATAAAGAATCTTTAGCTAATTCTTTTCCTTTAGCTTCCTTTCCTTCCTTTTCTAAAAGAAAGATATTAGTTATAAGGTTATAGTTATAATTATAGTTATTTTAAAGGTTATTTTTACCTTTAGGAACTACTTTTATATGCCCAGAGGACTAAGAATAAAAGGAGCCCCTATTAGTAACTCTAGGATTTTCCTTAGAGTTATTTCTTCTTTCTAAAGGCTTATAAAGACTAATTAAAATAGAAAGATTTAGTATTTCTCTAAGGATTTCTCCTTTAAAGGTAAACTAATATATTAAACTTATAATTAAGTCTTTAGAATAGCTTTAATAGATTATAAAAACCTCCTCTCTAATCTTTATATCTCTTTACATAAAAGAAATTATAAAAAGAGTCTTCCTATTCAGTAATTAAAGAAGAAATTATAGGGCTAAGCTAGGCTTATAACCTATTAAGTAATATAGAGCTTCCTAAATAGGAAATTAATAGGCAATTAGATAAGTTACTAAGATAATAGGATATAACTAAGCTTCCTTAAGAGATTTAAGAGAGTATCTAAATTCTTATTAGAAAAGAGAGAATACTATTAGATAGAGTAAAGAATAGGCTTTATAATAGTATCCTTATGTAATTAATTAAATAAGAGATAAGTATATAAGTGAGTAATATAGATTTAGATAACTTAGGAAATCTCTCCCTCTTTATAGCCTAATAACTCTAACCCTAATAGTCTAATTATAATATAAAGTATACTAATCTATAGCCTAGACTTAGCTTTATAATATACTTAAATTCCTTGATGATTAGTTATAGAATAGATATATAATTAATGATTTAGTATAGCTGTTTTAGATGGGTATCTAGGAATATTAGGAAATTTCTAAATCAGTAATAATATGCAATTGGGCTATGTAATTAGTATAGGGGAAAATATCCTATATAGTATCTATATAGTACTATTAGCACTATAAAGAGCTATGCTTATATAATATTATATAATATATTAGAGATAGTTAAAGTTTATTAACTCTAATAGCTACTTAATATATATAGAGTTAAATATTTAATTCTCTTCCTTTAGTAATTACTTATCTTTCCTTATTTAGTTCCTTTAATAACTTTCTTTTTATAATTTAATAATTACATTTAGAATTAAACTTCTAATAATCTATACTCTTTAGTCTATTTTTATCTTAGCTAAATAGGCTTATTTTAGTAATTACTTCTTTACTACTCTTTCTTCTTAGCTTTATTATCTTGAGGCTCTTATTATTACCTTTATTAAATTTATTAATCTAATTATATACTATTACTATATTTATAGCTATTTATTAATAATAACTTATTTTTAAGAGTATATCTTAATTCTCTTCTATACTTATATCTTAGTTTAAAACTTTATAAATAGTTAGTATACTAATTATATTTAGTATAACTATTCTAATTATAATTAGAAGTTTCTCTCTAGATACTTTACTTTAGATTATTAGAAAGACCTTTAGAAATTCCCCTTAAGTAGTAAAGTTACTATTCTAAATATATTAACTTTCTTTACTTTTAATATCTTTAATCCTTACTTTTACTTTTAAATTATCTTAAAGTATTTTTCTAAGTTTAATAGCTTATCTAATGCTAAAATCTATAGATAGATTACTTAAGTCTTTACTTAGATTCTTTATAGTAAATATTAAGCTTTTTAGTAAATTAAATTAATAATTCTTATTAGAAGATTTCTTCCTTAGAATAGGTAATAAGTAGTAAATATTTAATATTCTATATTACTATTTAATTATTATTATTTTCTTCTTTTCTAGATAGACTCTTTTTTTCTTATTTTTCTTTTACTTATAAAGTTTATTTATCTTTTAGTAAGTATAAAGTTTAGTCTAAGTAATTATTTTAGGGTCTTTTCCCTTTATAGATATAGTTTATTTAGTTTTCTTTAGTAATTCTAATATCTTCCTTTTCTCTATTTCTTTCTATATAGTAATATTACTATCCTTAGCTAATACTATATCCTAGGTATTTTATTAAATACTTAAATAACTATATACTAATCCTTAGCTTCCTTAGTTATTTCTAGGATATAAACTTAGAAATCTCTTCTAAACTCTTTCTATAATTAGATAATAGGTTTTAATTTAGAATTATCTAATAAAGAATCTAACTTACTTAGCTTATAAAGTATATTATATAATACTTCTTTGTTAGACTTTTTATCCTTATTATTAGATAGTAGTCTTATTATCTCTTTATTATTAAAGCTTATTTATTAACCTTAAGAATCCTTCTAGAAAGCCTTTAATTAATCTCTATAATAAATCCCTAGAAGTTTAATTCCTATGAATATCTTAAGCTTATAAGTCCTAGTCTTAATAAGGGCTTTATAAATCTTATATAGTCCTATCTATTTTAGCTTAAGCTTTATAATAGAAGATAGATTATTATAGTTTTATATATTATACTAAAGGATTAAGTCTCTTAGTAATAAGGGTATTTTTCTCATTTTAAAGGTATTTAACTTATTAATCCTTCTAGCTAAAGTCTATTAATATTCCTTAACCTTTATTTAGGCTACTTTAATATCTTCTTTATATCTTTCTAGAATTTATATCCTAGCTAGAATCTTATTTTTTCTATTCTTATTATTATCCTAATTAATAAGTCTTTAGGTAGAAACTTTAACTTTAAGAAGAAGAATAAGTTCCTATCTATAAAGGAGCTAGAATAGAGAATAGCTATATAATCCTTAGATTACTAATCTATTTACTAAAAGAGCTAGCCTAACTAAATCTACTTATTTCCCTAGCTTCCTAAGCTTCTTAAAGTAATTAGTTATAGATATATACCTAACTTTAATTAATCTATTTAACTTAGAATTATAGAATAAGATTTTAGACATTATAATACTTAGCTTATCTAGCTTATTTAGAATTCCTTTTATAAGCTCCCTTCTATTATTAGTAATAATTTTAATTAGTATTCTATAATAGTAAATAATCCTCTTAATAAATCTCTTAATATTAGTAATAATAAGATTACTAATAACTATAGCTTTAATCTACTTAGTTAAGTTATATCTAGCTTTTAGTAAGAACTTTATACCTTTATTAAGGAGTAAGTATTACTTATTAATATAGATCTTTATTATTAGGTATTATAAAGCTATTAGCTTTACCTCTTTAGCTAGTCTTTATACTAAATATACTTAATATATTAAGTACTCTTAAATAACTATCTTTATAGACTATCTTATCCTTTGCTAAAAATAGTACTAAGAAATAATTTTTATTATTACTTCTTACCCTTTATAGCCTTTATAATAGTAATATAATATTATAAGATATTTTTAAAGGTCCTTATTATTAATAATAAGTATAGAGTTATTTCTTTCTTTCTATCCTTATTTCTAGACTTAACTTCTCCTAATAAAGAATTATATTACTTTTACTTTTAGTCTTTTAAAGTTTTATACTAATATTCCTTTAAGTCTTTCTAGTATTATAAAGTACTTAGCTAAGATAAGTTAGTTTCCCTTATAATTATCTATAAAGGGGTTATTTCCTAACCTAAAGAGAATAGTATTAAGATAGGTATTAATTATATCCTTAATATTTTATTTAGCTTCTTAATCTATAAAGTCTAAAGATCTTTATCCCTTTCTTAATAGACTATTTATAACTATATTCTTCTTTCCTAGAATATATTTAATAGTAAAGTTAAAAAGTAATATATAGCTTATCTATCTAATAATTATAACTCTTAGTATATTATTTACTTAATTATTTAATTAGTCTATTAATACTCTAGAATCTATCTCTAGAGTAAATAGATAACTATAAATATATATATATATTCTTTAGATAGTTTAAAGAGTTTCTTTATACTTTAGCTTAGTTATATTATATTTCTTCTTAGTATTAGTCTAAGTTCTAGATTTAAATCTTATAGGATAATACTTTTCTTAAATAACTTATATTAAGATAATTCCTTATCTAAGTATATTAATATTAATTATTAGGATTACCTCTTCTATTCCTTCTAAAAGGTTAAAAGTTATAAAGATAAGGATAAATATAATCTTTTCCTTTAGTAGCCTTATTATAGCTATCTAATCTTTCCCCTAGTCCTAAGTAGTATTTTTCTTTAGTAATAAAATAAAAAGCTATATAATCTAAGTATAGTTCTTAATTTAGATTCTATAGTAATTAGTAATACTAAGGAAGTTTCTTACTTTAGTTAGAGAATAGTATTTCTCCTATTTAATAATCTTAATAACTTTATCTTCTATAGGCTTCTTTCTACTTATATTATAGATATATTCTATAAGAGGGGTAGTCTTCTAGTACTAAGTTAACTTCTTATTAATAATTAAATAGCTAACTAATTCTATATTAACTAGAATTATATTAAGATTAATAAAGTACTTTAGAATAAACTTCTTAACTCTAGGAAAACTCTTTTCCTTATTATAATTAGTCTTTAGGCCTTTAATACTAATATTATTTAGGAAAGCTTTTACTTTATCTAAGAGAAGATTTAGAAACATTCTTATTATAATCTTAGTAAACTAAGCTATTAAGTTTATAATTCCCTATAGTAATATATATAGTCTTATTAAGCTTATTAGAATATTAAAGATTATTAGATTTCTATTTTTTTTATCTAATTATACTTAGTTATATCTTAAGAAGAAGTTTAGTATAAAGAGGATTCTATATATCTTAAACTTAGCTAAGAAATTATCTATTATAGGAGAAATTATACTATTTTAGATAGTATAAGCATTATATTATTTTACTAAATTAATAAAGTATAGCCTTTTATCCTTCTTTATAATAAGTATCTAATAATTCCTATAGGAATTATAACTTTCCTTAATAATCCTATTCTTTAGTTATATTTTTAGGAAGTTAATAACTTTCTTTTTACTCTCTTAAGGAATTATTATATTACTATAATACTAAGTATTATATAGAGTAATTTTAATAACTTAAGGAAGTATTACCCTAGGGTTAATTTCCCCTTTTTCCTTAAAAGTCTAAATTAAAGTTTCTTCCCTATTAAAAAGGATTTATTATAAAATATCCCTTTCTTTATTTTAAAGGGTATTTCTTATTTAGTTAATAATATTTCTTAATCTCTCTCTAAAGAGCTTAGAATCTTTCTTAATCTTTAAGAACTTAAGTATAATATAGTTAGAATAGAGTAAATCTTACTTTAGATTTCCATTAACTTTTTCTTATTTCTTTTCCCTTTAGAATAGATTTCCTTTAAGTATAAATTTATTAGAAGGAATATTATTCCTTAGTAAAATCTTATTAGTCTTCTTTTTATATATTATATTAACTTAAACTATTATATCTTTATAGCTAATATTTAGACTTAGTTATTATACTTTAATAATTTTAGTTATTATTAGATTATTATTCTTTATTTAATCCTTAAGAATAATCTTAAAGATTTTCTTAATTATCTTTTTATTAATATATTTAATAAGATACTTAATATTATTTTCCTTTAAATTATAAATATTTATTCTTTTTAGTTTAGAGAGAATTCCCTTATTTACTTTATTTCTCTTAGTATTCTTTTAGTAATAGTTAGAAACTTCTATTTAATTCTACTTATAATTAAAGATATAATCTTTATATTTCCTAACTAATAGTAAATTAATATTTTACTTAGAAGGGTTCTATAGTTAAAGGTAGTCTTTATATTCCTAATAAAAGATATCCCTAAATTGAATAGGATTAATACTATAGAAATTAAAGCTATATATATTATTTAGTTAATAAAGATATTACTTAAATAGACTTTAGTCTTAATTATTCCTACTATTATAATATAGTCTTTTAAGAAGGAAGTAATCCTAGCCTTAATAAGCTTAATATTAAGCTTATTAGTCTTAATAATATAGTTTAATATAATATTCCCTTTAGCTTTAGTATTAATAATAGCTTTCTAAGTATAACTATTTAGATTTCTAAGTCTTATTTATAGCTTTAGGAGGTTTTAGTATAGTAAGATTATTCTTAAGTTTAAAAGTTAAATTAAGGTTAAATTAATTTATATAACTATATTATAAGATACTTCTAGGTTTAGTTTCTTAACTTCCCTTCTATAGGAGATTTTCTTTATTAAGTTATAATCTATTACTAAATAGTTCCCTAGAGTAAGATAAGAATTATTATAGGATTTTAATAATAATCCTTTTAGATTAATAGTAATAGTATTAATCTTATAGTATTAAGATAATTTATTAAAATAAGTATTTAAGAAGCTTAAGTTAATCTATTCTATAATATTACTTATTTTAACTTTTCCTATCCTTTTTATTTTATAAGAAGAGTTAAAGTCTATTTAGATAATCTCTATAATTCTATTAATAAAGTTAAATAGTTCTCTAGCTATAGATCTTCTAAATTCTAGGTTATTTATAATAATCTAAGGAAGGGTAATTCTAATCTTTATAGTTAAGACTCTCTACTTTAAAGTAGTCTTATTCTTAAGCTTTATAGTTAGGTAAAAGTCTTCCTTAAGTTTCTTTTTTATAATAACTTTAGCTATCTTTTAATCTTCTAGATCTATTAACTTAAGGATTCTTAGAGTTATTATTAGGATAAAATAACTTTAATTAACTTCTAACTCTTTATTATTTACTCTTACTTTCTATTAGAGTTAATAAACTTTAACTATTTCTAATATATTATATAATATTATATAAGTATAGCTTTCTATAGTACTAATAGTACTATATAAATACTATATAGGGTATTTTCCCCTATACTAATTACACAGCCTAATTATATATTATTACCAATTTAGAGATTTCCTAACATTCCTAGATACCCATCTGAAATAGCTATACTGAATCATTAATTGCATATCCATTCCACAATTAACTATTATAGAATTTAAGTATATCATAGACCTAGGTCTAGGCTATAGATTAGTATACTTTGTATTACAATTAGACTATTAAGATTAGAATTATTAGGCTATAAAGAGGGAGGGATTTCCTAAGTTATCTAAATCTATATTGCTTACTTATATACTTATCTCTTATTCAATTAATTACATAAGGATATTATTATAAAGCTCAATTTTTGCTCTATCCAATGATATTCCCTCTTTTCTAATAAGAGTTTAGATACCCTCTTGAATCTCCTTAGGAAGCTTAGATATATCTTATTATCCTAGTAACTTATCTAATTACCTATTAATTTCCTATTTAGGAAGCCCTATATTACCTTACACCTTCTTATTAATAGCTATATTAAAAGTAATATTATTATTTAAAATATTCTTTAGTTCTTTAAAGCTTCCTTTATTAATTAGAATAATATTTAACTTTATTATTCTATTAATAAGATTCCTTTCTTAAAGTTTAATTCTTCTATTAACTCTATTAATAAGTATATCTTTATAAATAGTATTTTAATTCTTCTTTATAAAGTTAGTTATAAGGTTATACTCTTTTTAATTAGGATTTTAGTTATAAATAGTAAACCTTAATATTATTCTATTAAGAAAACTTATAGCTAGTGACTTTTAGAACTTCCTTATCTATATAATAATAAGCTTCTTAATTCCTCTAAGGAGTCCTATCTTTTAGACTAGCTTTAGAAGAAGAATTACTTTTCTTTATTCTATTTAAGCTATATTAGCTTTAGAGTTAAAGTTATAATATTTAGCTTCTTTATCCCTTTATAATTTATAGTATTAGCTTAGGAAATAACTTAAAATTCTATAATAGAAATACTTTAGCTATTTCTATCTATAGTTAGTATTAATAAGGATATTTTAATAGTAAAAAGGAACTTAGAATAATACCCTAAATTAATAGTAATCCCTTAAGAAGGTATATAATAAAGCATTATATAAGTATCTTTATTAGCTAGCCTAAAGCTATACTAGATTATATATATATACTATAGCAGTTTTATATTTAGAACCCTTTAGTAGGAAAGTATCCCATAGGAATAATTATTAGGTTAAAGTAGGATAAGAATATTAGTAAGGTATTAAAATAGCTTATTACTAACTTAATAATTAGTCTATAAGGGATAAAGGGAGAATAGCAATTTATATCTTAATTAGAAAAGAAGAATCTTAAATTCTCTTGTAAAATAAAAGTAAAGGACTTAAGCTTTAAATTTAAAGTAATCTCTCTAGTATCTCTATAAGAAGGGAAGAATCTTTCTTAAAAATAAAAATAAAAATCTCTCCTTAATCCTAATTATAATTCCTTTATAATAATCTTCCTATCCCTCTTATAACTGTTTATTTTACTCTTATTAAATCCCTGCTAATAACTTATTAGCTTACTTATCTAAGGACCCCTATTATAATATTCTAGCTATTTATTCTATAGTATTCTATATACTTAGACTAATTATAATTAATAGATAGGTTATTAATAGGAGGGTTAAAAAGCCTTTACTTATTAAGTATTCTTTAGAGTATAGTAATAAGATATACTTCTATATCTTTATACTATTTTATAGTATTAATACTTAAATCTTAGACTATTTAAGTTAAGGAATTAATTACTATATTTATAATTAGTTTACTTAGAAGTAAGATTTACTATTTTATATTTACTTCCTAAGACTTTTTTCCTAGACTAAATTCTCTTTCCTAAGGTTCCTTAATTAAGTCTTTAAAAGATTAGTCCTATTTTAGTAAGCTTATAATAAGATTAACTATAATATTATATAGCTTAGATTATAAAGCTTAGACTAGGATATTCTTCTATTAATATACTTAAATAATAATCTTATAGGGTAGTATATAAAAGATAGTATAAGAGTTTTCTTCCTTAAATTTCCTACTATTATTAATAGTATTATATAACTCTCTATAAATCTTAAGCTAAATAAGGATTTTCTTATTTATTATATTCCTTATAGACTAAGTATTTATCTTAAGGACCTTTTAGAGGGGTTAAATTTATTATTCCTTATTATTATTCTTAAAGTCTTTAAGAAGCTTTACTTTAATTTATTCTTAAGTATTATACTTAGTAGCCTTTAGGATCCTTATCTTAATATCTTTATAAATAAAATTTAATATTAACTAAGCTTTCTTTTTATCTAAATAGACTTATTCTTTAATATAATTCTTAAATATCTTTAGGTAGCTAAAAATATTAGTTTTCTTAAAGATATAATTAAATATATAGATTAAGATAAAAGCTTTAGATTCTTTATTTATTTTCTCTTTCTCTATTAAGTTTAAAAGCTTTAAACCTATCTTATTAATCTTAAGGTTAAGTTTAATTAATATTAGGATTAGTAAATTATCCTTAATTAAGGGTACTATAAGTATTAATTAAGACTTTATATATATATTAAATTAATTTAATTTTATAGGTATACTCTTTATAGATATTAAATAAAATACTTTCCTTTTCTTTCTTCTCCTTTTTACTTTAATAATAATAATAAAATTATAATTATAGTCCTTAGAATTCTTACTTATTAGAAAGTAATTCTTTCCTCTAGATATAACCTTTAGTAATTATATTAAAATAAAACCTTAATTATATTATCTTTCTTATGGGAATAATAATATAATTAAGGAATAAAATTAATAAAAAATAAATAAAAATACTTAATAAAACTTAGGTTCGTTATAGTCTTTATAGGAATATTTTTATAAATCTCTTAGTAAAGGTTAAAACTTTTAATCTTAATTCTCTTATTATTATTAGACTTTCTTATAGTTCTTTATATATATTTTATTCTTATTCTTCTTTGTTCTCTTATTCTTTCTTTTTATCTTCCTTTTTATTTATTCTTTGTTGATTTTACATTTTTTT
>QGQB01000063.1:817-167936 GCA_003385265.1 Neonectria hederae | reverse complement strand
ATTAAAGGTTAAATTAATAAAGTTTTAGTCTTTAAGACTATTAAGATAAGGTCTTTAGGCTATATAGTATTTATACTAATTATCAATAAGTAGTACTTATATTTCTTCCCCTTTAAGCACTTAGATAAGCCCTATATCTATCTAAAGCTTTAAGTAACATAAGATTAGCTCCCTAACCTTCTTAATAAAGTTAGGGTCTTTACTATAGATATAAACACCCTTATTAGTAATATCCTTTAGTAGGTCTAGGGTATATTATACATAGGTTTACTATAGAATCTTTAGAGGCTTAAGACCCTTATTAATAGTAATCTTCGGAAGTAAATTAGTTAGCTTATTATCTTAGGTAAGGAAAGTAAATATTAAGGAAGTTACCTTATAATACTACTTCTAAGGTAAATTAATATTATAGTAATCTTAAAAAATAGTATTACTTAATAAGTCTAAGGGTATAGGAATTAGTAGAGCTTAGTTAAAAATATACATTCTTCTAGTTATAGCTTTAATATTCTTAGTAAGGGAGAACTTAATAGAAACTATTAGGGTAATAGCTATTATAGTAATATTAGAAGAAGGAGTATTTAAGATATTTATAATAGTTAGGGATATTACTATTACTATAGTACTAAAAGCTATAGTCTATATTAATAAGAAGTAAATTTCTTCCTATTTAAGGATATTACTAATCTTCTACTTCTAATAGAGCTTAATATCCTTCCCTATATTATTTATAAAGATAATACCTAAGGGACTATTAGAATTAATTAAGGTATATATTACTATAGAGATAGATTCTTAAAAAGTAAAGTTATAATCCTTAGGGATTTCCTTCTATATTACTAAGACTAGTATAATTTTACCTATTAGTATAATTATAGCTCTAATAACTATAATATATTAATTAATATTCTTCTAGCTTAAATAGATACTAAAAGGGATATAGAAGTCTTTTAAGAGGCTATAATATATTCTTCTCTTAGTAATAAGGAGATTATAAGCATAAGGGGTAAGAAAGGCTATTCTAAATAGGGCTTTAGTATTAAGATTATCCTAGACCTAAGCTAAGGTAGTAAACTTTATAGTACTAATAGTAGATTTATTAGTATACTACCTATTAATATATATAGTAAATATAGCCTACTTATTATAAGCTTTTACCCTATTAATTCTATATATAATTATAAGGTTAACCTTCTTAATCTTATGCTTAAGGGTCTTAAGCTACTTTTAGTTAATAAGGGGTTAGCTATAACTAAAGTTAGTATAGATCTTAATAGGGTTAGGGTTATTAGTAGTTATCTTTATATTAAGTTATAGATAGGTATAGTTCTTCCCTTTATTATAGAGAATAGGCTTTAGTTAAAGAGAGCTTTAAATTATTAGTATATATTCTATTCTATTAGGAAGTAACTATAGTATAATATTAACTTCCTAGTTAATAGAGCTAATAGTAGCTTTAAAGTTAGTATAAACTTTAAGATGCTTAAAAAGCTTATTATAGCTTAATAAGACTTCTTTGCATTTCTTATAATAGAAAATAAGAGTCTCTTTTATAAGCTTTTCATAGTCAGCTTATTTAGGGCTAATACAGTAGTTAGCAAGTTAATATTCCTATAGGATAGACTTCATAGGAAAGGTTTAAGTATATATAGAGTATCTAATAATAGGGTTAACTAGAATATACAAATCCTTAATAGCTATAGTTATAAAGTAGACTCTTTAGGATTAGTTAGAGGAAGTAGAAAAGTCTAAATGTAAAGTATTATCTTTATCATTAGCCTTATAAGGGCTTTAATCAGTATCTAGCTTACTCTTAATAACTTAGTACTTACTTTCAAAGGTAATCTTCTTTATCTTATAAGAGTAGTCCTAAGGGTTATTATAGTTACTATAATCTTATTGCCTATTGTAAGGATAGTTATCTCTCTTGCGATTATTATATCTTTATTTATAGTTATAGTCCTAGTCTTAATTATAATCTCAGTCTCTACTATAGTTATAGTTATTACTTTAGTACTCCTTATATCATTAAGTTTAATTGTTACTCTAGCAGTTATTATATTATTAATTATAGTTATTATTATATTAGTCTAGACTATAGTCCTAATAGTTTTAGGATTAATCATTATGATTATTTCTATAGTAATTACACTATTATTAGATATAGGCCTTAATAGTTAATTATTATTCCTTACATTCTTACACAAAGTTCACTAAGGTTATCTACTTATATAGAACTTATAGAAGATAAGAAATCTTACTATTAATAAGAGGGAAAATAGCTTAGATAATGTATTTTTCCTTTGTAATACTTAATTACTTAGTATAGCTCACTTTACATTAAACTTACTAAGTAAGGGAAATACTATTAGTAGCTAGGCTTATAGTATACTTTCTAGAGTAAAGATCCTTTAAGATCTTAATATTAAGTTACTTAAAACACTCTATAAGCTTCTAGTAAAATCTAGAGATTATAAAGTTTAATAGCTTCTTATGCTAACTTATACTTAATTCTCCTATAAGCTATCCTATAGTATTTATACTAATTATTAATATATAGTAATCTTAGAGGGAATTATTACTATAATACTTAAAGACTTATATATACTTATAAAAGAGATAAATATTAGTATAGATAGTATAGTTTTATATAACTATTATATTAGCTTTCTTAGGATTATATTAATCTAGGTTAAAAATACTAATAACTTCCTTCTTAATCTTTTTTTAAGACTTTCTAGTAAAAGTTATTATAAGTTAAGATTAATCTTATTCTTAGTATACTTAGATATTAGTTTATTTATTATTAGAATTATTAAAGGAAGATTCTAAGGAATTATTATTATTATTAAAGGCTTAATATTATATCTTTTTATAGCTTATCCTTAATATTATTTTACTTTATATAACTAAATTAAGAATAATTATTACATTCTAAGGATTAAGAATTTTATAGTTTCTATTAGAAGTTTCTTTTATAGTTTCTATAGTAATCTTTCTTACTATTAAGAGCTTTATACTATTAAACCTATTAAAAACCTTAAATCTAAATCACTTTATAATAGTATTATACTACTAGTTAAGATAAATTATATTAATTATCCTAGCTTATAAAAAGCTAAGGAATTCCTAGTTATTAATACTTTAAGCAATATATTAAGTAATAAAGTTTATAATACTAAAGGTAATATTAGAGTCTTAAAGTATAAAGATATTTTAACAGTAGAAAGAGACTTAGAATAATACCCTAAATTAATAACAATTCCTTAAGAAGGTATATAGTAAAGCATTATATAAGCATCTTTATTAACTAGCCTAAAGTTACACTAGATTATATATATATACTATAGTAATCTTATATTTAGAACCCTCTAGTAGGAAAATATCTCATAGGAATAATTATTAGGTTAAAGTAGAAAAGGAATATTAGTAAGGCATTGAAATAGCTTACTGCTGGCTTAATGATTAGTATATAAGGGATAAAGGGTAGATAGTAATTCATATCTTAATCAGAAAAGAAAGATCTCAAATTCTCTTATAAAATAAAAGCAAAGGACTTAAGCTTTAAACTCAAAGTAATCTCTTTAGTCTCTCTATAAGAAGGGAAGAATCTCTCTTAAAAATAAAAATAAAAAATCTCTCCTTAATCCTAATAAAAAATAATAATTCCTTTATAATAATCTTCTTATTCCTCTTATAACTGTCTATTTTACCCTTATTAAATCCCTGTTAATAACTTATTAGTATATTTATCTAGGGACTTCTATTATAATATTAAGAACTTCCTTTATAGCTTACTTATTAATAAGTTTAGTATAATAAATACTTTAGTTAATTACATTAATATATTATAATTCTTTTAAATAAGTATTAATAAATCCTTAGTTAATACTCTTAATTACTCTTAATATAATTAAATATTAAGATTACTAAGGAATAGATTAATCTTAGGACTCTAATTCTATCTTAAGGCTAAGCTTACTAGTTTTACTTATATATAATTAAACTATTCTTTAAGGAATAGCTTTATATAACTAAGTTAATAAATAGCTTTTAATTTAGTATAAAATTATATTTCTATACCTTTTTAACTAAGTAATTATTACCCTTAGGCAAAGTATAACTACTTTCTAAGGGGTAAGTATCCTTAGCTTAGGATTTATAGATTACTTTAACTTTAGTTAACTAAGGGAATAAACTTATATATTTCTAAGGAATTAATTTACTATTTATAATACTTTATCTTTATACTAAAATTATTAGTAAGTAAAATAATAATATTTAATCTAGGATTTATAGGAATTTAATTAGCTTACTAATATTTAAAATCTATAGAATCTAAATAGTTAAGTAATAATAATAAGCTAAAGTAAATTATTACATTTTTACTATTTAGATATTATTAATTATTATTATAATTAATATAGTAAGGTATAATTATAATTATTAGTAAAGAATATAATATTTTAAATCTTTATAATTAAAGTAATAAAAGTAAGCTCTAAATTTAGTATAAGTAGTTTATATATAGAGAATTTAATAAGGTTAAAGTTTAATTTATTATTTTTAAGGAAGTTTTTATAATTTATAATTAGTATATAAAATTTCTAAAAGTAAGGATATTATAAGATTAGAACTTATAACTAAGCTTTCTATATAAGATTAATTAACTATTATATATAATACGGATTTTAATAATATAAATAAAAGTAATATATAAAGGGGATTATTTATAAGGTTCTTTTAGAGGATATTCTTACTTAGTATATTTCTTACTATATAAGGATAATAAAAAGAGATTAAGAGTAAAGTAAAGCTCTTAAATTATTATAAAGTTTACTAAGGCTAGTTATACTATAGAAGTCTTAAGTAATTAATTAAGGCTAGTTATACTATAATAAATCATTAGTTAGCTAGAGTTTAGTAATTAGAAGACCTAATTAGTATAAGCCTAATACTCTAGTAAATTGAATTATAAAGCTAATATATATAATAGAGCTATAATTATTACTATTTAATATATAGATATATAGTTAATTATGAAAAGTAAAGGTAAATAGTTAAAAGAAGGATGATTTCTTTACTATGATTAGTCTATAGACTAAGACCTTAAGGATCCCAGTCTATTAAACTATATAATCGCTTATGTAATTATTACATTATTCTATAACTATAGCCCGAAGGGCTATATATATTAGTAAAAGGGTTAAAAGAAGGATAGTTCCTTTATTATAATTAGTTTATAGACTGAAACCTTAAGGATCCCAGTCTATTAGACTATATAATATACTTATACAATTATTACTTAATTCTATAATAGTAGTTTAAAGGGCTATATATATTAATATATTCCTAAGTTAATAGCTATTAATAATATATTAGTATTATTACTATAGTTCTTATATACTATTATACCTAGAGTAATATATATATAAAGCTTCTAATTTTAATATTAGAATATATTTTAAAAGTTAATTAGAAACTATAGTAAATAGAAATAAAATATATCAAAAATTATTTAAGAATTATAGTTAATAATTATAATCTTACTATAATTAGTAGAAAATAAATAGAATAAGTATAATATATATATACTATATAACTAAAGTTAACTTAGTTTATAATATACTTAGTTATATAGCTAATTTACTAGTCTTAGGAGGTAAGGACTATCCTTTTAGCCTTTAATCTCTATACTTAATAGTCTTTTTCTCAATAGTTACCTTTGAGCCAATTAGAGTATAAACATTAATTAATAAGGGGCGCCGAGTTCTTAATACATAGTTCGCCTCGCGCATTTCCTTAGAAGAGTAAACAGGCCAGATATAAATTAACGTCGCTAGCTTATATAGGATGATAAACTCACAAAATTACCCGTCAGGTCGACTAGTGCGTCACTGAACTTTTCAACAAGCCACTCCGCCCGACTCTGGCTCACCGTGTCATTAAATCCCATGATACCAACGCCAAGCTGCGATTCTTGCGAGCGCGTTACCAGCTGGATGGGCCATCGCATAGTTCCGCAGGCACGCTCCCCCATCGCAGGGTATACTGGGTGTAGTCCGGTCAAACTGCCGTCTAATGCCATGACAGGGAGAACATCTTCATGATCATGAGTCACTACACTCCCAAAATCTGTATCTGCTGGCCAGGGCGTGCAATTCTTCACAATGTCTGAGGGCTCTAGTACTTCGTACTCCATTGTTTGAGTGTACTGATCTCGGATATGCTCCAGAAGCTGACGAGCGGTCCATCCGGGCTGGATGCGGACGCGGATGGGGGTGGTGTTCAAACAACAACCCACCATTTCTTCTAGTACTAGACTGCCGATGGATCGCCCATTGACCGTATGACCAAAGACCAAATCAGTCGTCTGGGTTAGTCGAGCTAGAGTCAATGCCCACCCTGCTTTAACAAGGGTCGCCACCGTAAGGCCTCGGAGCGGAGGAGGATGTGGAATGGTCTTCATCACCCCGACAAGATTCCGCTTTGAATCGCCAGTCGCCAACCCTGCGACCGCGGTCATCGAGGCACCATGCAGGTACTCTCGCCAAAACATCCAGGAACGCTCAGTCTTCTGGGCTAGGCGATACTGCATGTATAGAGAGAAGTCTGCCGTGATAGGGAGCGGGTCTCTTCCATGGTAAACATCTACGATATCCCGGAAGACTCTTGTCAGGCCTTCCTTGTCCCACTGAGCGTGGGAAGTTCGGAGAATCAGGGTATGATCGGCCGCACTGAATGAGACCAGTGTTGCGTGAAGATAGGAGGTACCTGCAGGGAGAGACCGCTCGTTGTCTTGCTGACAGAGAGACTGGCAGAAGGCGTCTGGGTTGGTGCTGCTGGCTTGGTACCGACTGAACGGGACAGCCATCTGGGACAGAACGAGCTGCCAAAGCCCATCCTGATGCGGTACGAAGATGGTGCGGAGGATACTGTGTCGGTTGGTTACCGTCTGCAGGGCTTGGTGGAGCTTGTCAGCGTCGACGGCTTGGGGGATTCTCCAAAGGTCGTAGGCCTTGAGACCCGGGGTGAGCCAAATACGTTGAAAATCAGTAGTGGGAAGAATGCAGACAACGTCTTCCGGCTTGACTTGGCCAAGGACGCTTGGATGTAAGTCGGAGACTTGCAGGTTGTCGGTTGATGGTGATAGGAAAGGTGTTGAGTTGGCTGCTTCGTCGTTGCCCAATCCGCTTGATACTGTAGCAAGAGCCGACAAAATGGGAACCTTGAACACCATTGCGACAGTCAGGCCTTTCAGGCCTTCCCGTCGTGCTCGGGTAACTACGCGCATGGCATCTAGGGACCTGCCCCCCAGGCTGAAGAAATCATCATCGGCACCGATGTGGTCTGTAGGGAGCCCCAGGATGTCGGACCATATGCGCTGTAGATGCTGCTCAATAGATGTTTCCGGCACTCGCTTCGTCAATGGCTCAGCGGCGCCATATCTCATGATCTGCTCCGTGGAGAGAGAGCGTGCCTCATTCTTCAAGCATTGTATGTCCGTCTTGCCAGATTCCAGCCGGGGCATTCGACACAACGGCAAGAAGAGACTCGGCACCATGTAACCCGGAATGGTATTGCACAATGCCTCCAAGGCTTCACGGACAGCATGGCAGAACGTTTCTGTGGGTATGGCTACATGCCCTCCTGAGGAAATTGGAGTCACTCCTTTGTCTTCACCCGGACCGTCGATGAAGGCAATTAAGCCACTGACGCACCCGTGAGAATTGGAATCGGGAGGGACAAAGACAACACGGACTTGACGGACTTGAGTGAAGCACTTCTTCACGTGGTGCTCGACCTCTTCTAGCTCCACGCGCTGGCCTCCAATCTTGACCTGGGAATCCTTGCGGCCGAGGTACCTGAGCGATCCATCTGTGGCATACTGGCAAAGATCCCCCGTCTTGTAGAATCGCCCAGGGGGGGACTGTAGCGGAAAGTCGTGTCGCCATGCCGGGGGGCCGATGAAGACCGAGGCTGTCAGGTCGGGTTGGTTGAGATAGCCTCGCGCGACAATAGGACCTTCCACGACGAGCTCACCGACAGCCCCCACGGGAGCCAAGGCGTCATGGTCGTCCGGGTCAACGATCCAGGTAGTGCATCCCGCTGCATAGCCAATGTTCGAGGCATCTGAGCTGGCTGAACAGACTCGTCGTATGGTGATGGTTCCTCCACACTCCGTCACCCCATAGGCATTGATGAGGCTCAGCTTGCCCGCCCATCTGTCCACGTCGGACCTCACAAGAGCCTCCCCGCCGAGGACCAGCGTCTTGAGGGCCGGTAGGTCCTTTGGTTCTAGGGACCGAGAAACCGTGCCTGCGAGATCCATCCAGTTGGCCTCGAGCGCGGCAAAGGCCCCGGCCAGGTTGGACATTCGAGCATCGTTGGACGGAATGCAGATGCAACCGCCCGCCACCAGAGTGAATAACATCTCCTCCATGCATGTATCCCAAGTGTATGATGAGAATTGGAAGACGCGACAGGTTCGGTCCAGGAGTAATCTTTCAGAAAATGCCATGATGCAGCTGCTGAAGGCGGAATGCTCAACAACGACCCCCTTGGGCTCGCCCGTGGAGCCTGAGGTGAAAATAATATAAAGAGTACTGCTGGGGGATACAACCGGAGCGACCCAGCCCTCGGCCAGCGACAAGGAGAGCATCGAGTCGTGCGAGACCGTTATCACGTTCTCGGCGAGCCTCTGCCCCTGGACAAAGAAGTGATCAGAAGCGACGACAACCGAAGCATTGACTTGGCGACACACAAAATGCATTCGCTTCGGAGGCTGCGACTCGTCTAGGAGTACAAAGGCGCCTCCCGTCTTCATCACGCCCAGCATGGCCACGACCACCCATTTGGACTTTTCAAAGCACAACGGGACAATTATACCTGGACCAACGCCGCGATGTTGGAGACGAGCCGCGAGAATTGAGGAGAGATGGTCCAGCTCTGCGTAGCTGAGTTTCCCGTCCCATGCTTCAATGGCAGCCATGTCAGCCTGATCCCGGCACTGCTGCGCAATTAGGGAATGGACGCATTTGTTGACCTGGGTCGGGGGTTCCTGGTTCCAATGTCGAATTTGATCGTAATCCATTGGTCTGCACAGGCTCCGGTCGGCACCAGGAGCACTCATCTTAGAGACGTTGCTCGCGATGGTGCTTTCGGTTTGAACAGCAGTTGGAGCCTCTTGTCGGCCGAACATATTCCTGCGACTATTAGGATGAAGGAATGGAGCAAGCAGTCGTTGGTAGTCCCACACACAAGCGTGAATAACCTTTGAAGCAAGTCCCTTGTAATCAGTCTCAACAGGTGGACAATGACAGCAGAAGGGGGTAAGTAGCGGTCAACCCGGTTAACCCAGACTCTAGTGAACATGCATGCATTGACTCTAAGCGAGTACCACACTTGTAGGATTAACTCGTCATAATGTTTCTTTGGGGTGAGACAACAGCAAGACACTTGGAAAACTACTGGTCGCTAGACCGCCTTGTACACCATATGTGGATGCTATCTGCCCCTTGGACCTGCAACGCATAATGCATCAAGCAAGGGGTGAGCCACGACGAATTCAGATGGCCAGTGGTCGATCCGCACCCCACAGTGTCCAGATAACAGGGAACCTAGACGTGTTGGGTATGTAAGGGAAGATACGCTCGAAACATTGACAATACTCGGTCATGCAGCCTGCGTACAAATAGTAGGGCACATGCAGACAGACAGCTTAAGCCTATAATTTGGGATTGCGATATCATCGCGATTATGCCAGTATTCATGGAGAAGGCCCCAAACAGCAGCGACAGCCCCCGCCCGTCTGCAATCAAGGTCATCGTCGTAGGCCTTGGACTGGCCGGATTAACGGCGGCGATTGAATGTCACAGAAAAGGCCATTCTGTAATCGTACTGGAAAGGAATAATGAGGTTTGTCGAACAAGTATGGAGCCCCCCCTCCCTCATTCTGGTTGCCACCAGCAGTGGGCAGAATGAGCAGCCAGTTAATGTCGTCTAGATGGCGATGGAATCGGGATCAGTCCCAACGCAGCCAGAGTCATCCGGAAATGGGGAGATGTCGACGAGCGCCTGCAGGAATTTGTCAGTAATGCCACGCACATGACCATATTTTCCCCGACGGATGAGCTTCTCCTCGAAAACCCAATGGATTGCTTTGCTGCAGGAGACGGCTACCTCATCCACCGGGGAACCCTCGTCTTCATATTATACGAGTATGCTCGATCCGTTGGCATCGATATCCGACTCGCTTCCTCAGTCACTGAGTACTGGGAGACCACTCATGAAGCCGGAGTTGTGGTGAATGGCACTCGGATCGCTGCTGACTGTGTCATCTGCGCCGAGGGTATTCACAGTCGAGGGAGGGAGATGATTATGGGGCAACGATACTTCGACGAAGAGCCCAATAGTATATTCTCGGCTTTTCGGGGGTATCTGCGTATGGAGGAGCTCGGAGATGATCCGGATGCTCGATGGTTTGTCGACGAGGCTCGATCGAGAGATTTCTTTCAGGTTTGGGCCGCGAATGGCACCCACTTCAGCTTCTTCACTGCGCAACGGGGAGAAGTTCTCGTTTGGTATGCTGCCCGCAAGGTTGGTATACCCTTTCAATATGAGAGAGCATCATACATGAATAGAAACACGGCTGACCTGGAGCATGGCAGGCCCCTTCCTCGACTACACCAGACATAGACACACGATCGCCGCCAAATATCAAGACAGCGCTTGAATGGCTGAAGAAGTGGCCGGTACGAGAGAAACTCCAACCCGTAGTCCAGAAAGCTACGAAGGGCTTCTTTATTCAGACTCGCCACGCATCACAACGCCCGCTGAAGACCTGGAGGTCCCCACTCGGCCGGATGATGGTCACCGGAGACGCAGCTCATCCGACCCCGTCCGCGTCTGCCCAGTCTGGGAGTCAGGCGATTGAGGACGGGGCTGTTCTCGCAATCACGTTGGAACTATCCGGCAAGACTGACGTCCCGATGGCGTTGCAGGTGGCTGAGAGGATCAGGTGAGTGTATATTGATCAGGACTTCCTTCCCACTCCTTGCCATTTCGATACATAGCACCCTTCCAGAAACGAGGCTCGGGCTAAGTAAAGGTCTTCATACAGATACAATCGAGCGTCAGCGGTGCAGTTCTGGGGCGGGGTAATCCAAGATGCTCTATTCGAGCAGCCGGAGTGCCCACCCCAAGGTAGGCCCGATTGGCTTTGGGATCACGACTGCCAGGAGTATACGTATCGAGAGTACCACACCGTGGCCAAGGCCATTCGCCGGGGCCAAGAGTATATTCCCAAAAACTGCCCTTGCCCCCGTGAAAGTAATTGTGTGGTGCGGGGAAAGGAGTGCGGAAAGCCATAGGAGCTCAGATGATGAAAAATGTCTTTCGTGCAGTGTGTGCTGTATCAAGGAATCTAGCTGCACGTTTAGCCGCTATTGCAGGCAAGGGATGGCTCCATCATGTATGACTATTTAATGGACTGTAATACAGAGTTCAAAACTTGGAATTGTTGAACCAGACTGTCTTTGTACCAGGCTGCCACCGGATATGTTAATATGATCCGTTGTGATAAGCAATTCATACATTTTGTTATCAATGTACATGTCAGTTCATGAGCGGAGTCCAACAGCTCAGAATCTCGGAATGTGCTCGTTACTAGAACACGGCAGAGGTGGAACCCGGTTGGACTGTAGGACGGGACGAAGTGGAGGACAGGTCAAGCACGGCTGTGTCTCACCGCGGAAGGATACCTCCGTCCGCATGTTCTAGGCCCTTAGGGGCCGCCAGAGTGTCATCTTAGTGGGCACTCCATTCAGCATACCGACAGTCCTGATTTGCCTGGGCATTCCCGAAGGTAGGTAGATCAAATGCAGAGACTGATTGAGAGCGGCACAGGTGGAACACGGCACAGGTGGAACACGGCATAGGTGGAGTAGCACGGCACAGGTGGAGTAGCACGGCACAGGTGGAGTAGCACGGCACAGGTGGAGCACGGCACAGGTGGGGCACGGCACAGGTGGGGGGCACGGGACAGGTGGGACACGGCACAAGTGGGACGCTGCCGAGAAGGCGTTACACGGCATCGGTATGTGTGAAACCTGGTACCGGCGAAAAGCACTTCTAACCCGATAGCGCTGACACATGGGCGGAATGTTGGCGCGACGATTTGGTGGGCCTAGGCGCCTACTCATGCCGTGTGTCAGACAGAGAGGTGCACATACATATTCCCTTGCATCTCATCCAGGCATCCCAACTATCCCTTTGACCGTGGTAAGACTACACTTGGGCTTGGCGCCCCACACTACCCCCTGCCGCGGCTGAGTACAAGAGAGCGACCTAGAGCGCGCTGGCGATGTAAGGAGTGTGATGTAGCTCTTTGTAATAAGGGAAATTGATGGGACTTCTATCACCACCTAAAATAGGTGGGGGCGGAGGTACCTTTCATTTGCGTTATTTTCATTGGTCTGACCCCCTGTCACTAGCCCAAGTGTAGTCTTACCACGGTCAACGGGATAAGTGCCCGCACTGAAGATCGATGCGAAAATCCCATCTGCATTGTTAACAACCCATGGACACTCGTGCATGGAAGGTCTGCGGTATGATGTCGTACACAGGATCGATGAGGCCTAGGCTATTCAATACTCTAAAACCTAGATATAGTGTGTCTCATATTCACATTTCCCAAATGAGTCGTCGGCAGGGAATGATGGTCATCAAGCGTCACCGCTCTTTCGTTGGTTACTAGAACTCGGCAAGACCATAATACAATTCGTCGATTAAGCACCCTTGAGAAAACAGATGTGCTAAGCAGTATGAATCGATCCAATCATACATGTTCTAATTTACTGCAAATAATTTAGAGATGGTGATGCAGAATTCGCAGTTATGCGTGCTTATTCCAGAGTAGACAATCAGAGTAATCGGAGGACTCCCCTAACCAGTGGCGAACACTTAAGCACCATTCGTCTGTGTAATGGCCACCCTATCCAGATCAATGAATGTCAGAGCCCGTCGACTTCCTCGCTCCTCTTGTCCTCCGTACCTCCTTCCACCTTCAACTCTGATCAGAATCATGTCCCGCCCACTCCTCACCCTTCCACGCCTGGGGAGACAGCCTTTCGTCCCAGCCCAACGGCTGTTTTCGACAGTCCATCATGTTACAGGACATCTTCAATCAAGCTTCGAGTCCAGCATCAACCCCGTGCTCTTCTCTAGCCATCCGATCGATGCAGAAGAACCATACTGGAGAAAGGTACCAAGATGGCAAGAAATCACCACTGCGCAATTCCTGAACCACAAATGGCAAATGGCCCAGTCAGTACAGTCCGAGAAGGCTCTTTGTGAGCTCATGCAGTCGGTATTGCCCAGCGTTATTCCCCCACAGAACGACATGGCTCCCCATCTCCGCATCACCGACATTCACACACCCGAGCAATTCATCCAGCGTGTTCAGGAGGGGATCAAAAAGGCACCCATGGCAGTCCGCCTCTCGCCACACATTCTGAGCGTGATCAACTGGCAGGATCCCCTCAATGATCCTGTTCGACGCCAGTTCATCCCGTTGTCGACGCCCTTGAACGTCGATCATCCCGCATCAGACTTGGATCCCATGCACGAGAGCAAATACTCTCCCGTCCCAGGATTGATCCATCGGTACCCGGACCGGGCTTTGTTCATGGGTAAGTTGTGTATTGTCTTGTTTTCGACCTTGTGTATCTGGTGACTCACTCGCCGCTAGCCACCTCGATCTGTCCTGTCTATTGCCGCTTCTGCTTTCGTTCCTACACTGTAGGCACCGAAACGGAATCCGTCAAAAAACAGCGATTTCTCCCCGTGCTGAAGAAATGGGAACCCCGGTTCGAATATATTGAGAACACACCCAGCCTGAAAGACGTTGTCATTTCCGGCGGAGACTCCTACCTTCTCGAACCAGCCCAGCTCAAGTATATTGGTGAGCGGTTACTGAATATCCCGCATATTCGTCGGTTTCGCTTCGCCACAAAAGGGCTGGCCGTCTCGCCATCCCGGCTCCTCGACCCGGAAAATGAGTGGGTGTCGACTGTCATCGAGCTGGAACGCAAAGCCCGCCGAATGGGAAAACACATCTGCCTCCACACGCACTTCAATACGGTCAATGAGATTAGCTGGGTAACACGTCGAGGCGCTCAGCGTCTATATGAAGCTGGGGTGACAGTTCGCAATCAGTCAGTGTTGCTAAATGGAGTCAACAATACCCCGGAACGAATGTGTGCCTTGGTGCACGCGTTGGGGGATCTCAATATCCAGCCGGTCAGTTTTTAGAAGCCATTTTAAGGGGGGTTTCCATTATTGCTTCAGTGGTACTAACAGTCTATAATAGTACTACGTCTATCAAGGTGACATTGTTCCTGGAGCGGAGGATCTACGGACTCCAATGAGCGACAGTCTAGCTTTGGAGCGAGCCGTTCGCGGCCAGATCGCAGGCTTTCTTGTGCCCCAGTTCATACTGGATTTGCCGGCCGAGGGTGGCAAGCGGTTAACTCGGGGAATAGAAAGTTATGATCATCACATCGGGCTGTCCAAGCTTACTGCTCCTGGTTTGAAGGGTGAGCCTACGACGATGGAATACTGGGACCCGTTGTGGTCTTTATCAGAGGAGGGGCGACGTGATGTTTTGCAGCGCTTTGGAAAGCTGTAGTTGACTGAAAACATTAAACCAGACTGATAGGGTGAATGGTAACAAGTATTGGAATCTTCATATTGCTACACTTGTTCCCTCGCTACGCAAACAAATTTGTTCTTGCGGCGTACTAAACAGACTTTAGTCAGTAACCCAACTACGCTATTGGATTAGCTATTGTAAGGAGTATATTGTTCTTTCAGTCATATGGACCCATTACGTTTAAAGACTGCTTCCAACTTTGAACGGCGAGGAACATACTGTGGATTTTCTCACTACGACAGTAGTCCTCCTAAAACTGTCTCCTTGATCGCCTCTCGATCTTTGCCAGCACCGTTTACAACCAAATCCACCGCCACCTGGAGTAGACCATCTACTTGATCCGCCTTGTATGTGTACGGCCCTCCCCCTTCCCAGAGGAAGAGATAGATCCCAAGGTACACTGCGGCCTGAAAGGCTAGTGTGTCATTGACCGGCCCATAACCTCGAATAAACCCTTGGATCATGGGCAAAGCAACTGGACAGGATTCAAGTAAGTGTTGCACAAATAGATCTGAGATCAATAGTGCAACATCCTGCATGAAAAATCCCAGGCGGCATGCTTCCCAGTCGATGGGGGTCACATTCACTTGATCATTTTCTGGTTGAATTTGAATGAGAATACTAATACCAGTTAGCATTACTGGATGCTGGAGCGAAACGTGGTAATTGTACTTCTTAGTGGTTAGATCTCCATAAATCACCCCCCGTCCCTCAGCGTTCGTTGCCATTAGCTGTTTCCGGGCCATATCTCGTAGTTCCGCGGATTCGCAGTGCGCAAATATCTTCTCGTCGAGCCCCTCATGGATCAAATCGTTGATCATCGCGTTAGACTGCAGCATTTCCAAGAGCTCTGGATCTGCTTGACTGGAGCTCCAGTGATGAAAGCCAGCCAGCCACCTTCCCAAGGCTTCCCCAATGTTTGTGGCTTTCGACGAACTCAGACCCCGGGCTGCATCACGGAGTCTGTTGCCACTCACAACATCCTCCATGATCTGTGTGTTCGTTCGAGGATCGAAATGAAAGAGGTGTGGTGACCGAATGGAGATTCCGCGGTACACGACGGGCTGGAAGTGGGAACTTCCTGTACGCCGAAGCATTTCCTGCTCAATGCACTGCAGTTCACTGTTAGTGGAAAGAGAGGAGAACCAAAGGATACCGAGCACACGTACACACCGACTAGTTGGTACGCGGAAATCCGGAATCTCAGAGCTGTACTCTTCTCCATGCTTAATAATCACCGTCGGGCTTCCGTCAGGTAATGGGTGAATAAGGGATGCTCGAAAAATGAAATTCATCATTCCGCCTTTCATTTTATCCACGTTCGAACAGGCGTATGGCGTCTGCGACAGGTGTTTGACTATCTGTTCATTCAGTTCCATTTTGTGTCGTTTGGGAGATATTCAGTACTGGACTTTAGTAAATCTTGATGCGAATGGAACGATAGTCACATCTGGCTTTTCATGGAACTAGTTTTAATAGTGTCAGTCTCACGGCTTTTGATTCTCCAGTAACGTTGCAAAGCGGGGGTCATGGATGGATCGTCTGCCATAAAAACTCGATAATACCAGACAGCGTAGCGCGTTCGGGATCCCAGACAGGTAGCAGCATTAAGCGCAATGTAACCAGAAGCTCCACATTGACAGCCTTCGCCCGTTCACTGCCATGGCGCTATGGTATCCCGTACGTTTGAATTAACTAATACGGTGAGTCCGTGTTATGCAAGGTGGCTATTTGCTTTGCTTCCACCTCAAACCTTAAGCAGGGATGCACGAATTTGGGCAAGATTGTCTTCGGCTCCATAAAGAACGAAGTATGCTTGTGGCTGTAGCTTGGTTGGCATACATTCCGCCCTAATACGCCGTGTTAAATGCAGGGGCCAGATCTACCATTCCATCTCCTTCGGTTTGTTTCATCTCTTTTTCTTTTATTGGCGCACTGCCGAAAAAAGAAAAAAGGTTGCGCTACATCTCTCCCTGAACGCACCACCTATGTTAGCATGCCGTGTAAGTGCTTAGTGGTTACTCATCAGCTATCGCCACACCGTCTCAGGTGGGAGTGATTCTCACAGTCAGACAAAATTTAGACTGAGACAAAAAAAAAGCGAACGAAGACAGTCCAAGGCAAGTCCCATATGCTTGGTGATACCCTAATGAAGTGATGTGATTTAATCCAGCGGTGACTTGACTCATTAGCCTAACTTGCATAAATGAGAATGAATGTGGCAAGTCGTAGAAATCACTATTCAAAATTTCCACGAACTCTTCATCTCCTCTTCCAGATCTGTTTATATTTCCCCGCCGGTCGAGATCGTCAGTTTTACAATTCCTTGAAAATCCCACAAGCTCGTCGTGGCAATGAGCCCAAAATATGGTGTCTGTTTATTCCCTCAATTATGCAGCAGTCGAAAAGAGGGCCGTAGGGTGATCTGTTTGAGTGTAGCTGAAGAGGTCAATCGGACGCTGCAGGAGAAGGCTCAATCAGTTGCTATACCTCAGATTATGAAGGCGTCTTGGGCGCTCTTGTTGCACCGCTACACCGACCACCCAGAGGTCACATTTGGGTTCGTTGAAGAAGGATTCGCCACAACAGGCCGAAAGTCCGACAGTTCTATCGCTCATGTGGAGCAGTGGGAAGTGTCGCGATCACTAGACGTGATAGTCCGATGTGTCCACACGCACACCTGGATTGAAGGCCATTCTATCGAGGGAGGGGCATTCAACACTTGCGTTTCCGTACGAGACCGACGGAAATGGAGTAATACAAGCGACGGTAATCGGTGCGGGGATGGACACACGATCGTTTATAGCTCGGTGAGTGCGAGACCTAGCCCATGAAAAGCTTCAGACACTAATTAAACACAATAATAGAACTGCGACCTCGTCATAGAAATCGATTGTGACCCAACAGGATCACGTCTCTTGTTGGAGTATGCCAATTCACTGCTCGATGATCGACATGCATCTGAACTGCTGAGTCTATTTACTCACATCTTCGAAACCCAAGTCCGATCAGATACCACACAAACGGGTATCAAATCCCTGAGTAAGGCGAACCTCGAAACGATATCAATCTGGAACGCCCGAGAATATGAGCGTGTGTCAGAGCAGTGCGTTCATACCGCCATCCAAGAGCATTGCCATCGAACTCCAAGCGCGCCCGCCATTTACAGCTGGGATGGGTCCTTGACCTATAAAGAGCTCGACTACTTGGCAGGACGGCTACAGGCTCACTTGCAAGGTCTGGGAATTGGCGCAGAGTCAGTCGTGCCGGTATACATGGAGAGATCCATGTGGGTTGCGGTGTCGCTCTTGGGTATCTTGAGAGCCGGGAGTGCATTTCTGTTGCTAGACACCTCGTACCCGCTTGGTCGGGTTGCCGACATGTGCCGAGAAGTAAAGGCGCGCCTCGTCGTCACTTCAAGAGCCTTGATCGACCAAGCCCATGACCTCTCCGAAGCGGTTCTCGTCCCGAGCGAGCTTGACCCGGAAACCGAGGCGTCGCCTTTCGCGGCCAAGGTCAGACCGGAAGATGCTGCGTATCTTGCGTATACATCAGGATCAACCGGTGTTCCGAAGGGAATCGTCATCGAGCATCGCTGCTTCTTCGCCGGGGCTCTAGCCCATGCTAAGACGCTGTCAATGGATCACGAATCGCGGGTCCTGCATTTCGCTTCGTATGGATTCGATGTCAGCATCTTGGACCTGTTGGCCCCGTTGGCCCTTGGGGGTTGCGTGTGCATTCCGTCCGAGCAACAACGACTGGACAACCTCCCTCGGGCTATGTCCGATCTTGGGGTGACTTGGGCATTTCTGACCCCTTCGGTAGCGCGTCGCATTGATCCAGACACCGTTCCTCGGCTACGGACTCTCGTACTTGGCGGTGAGCCCATGCTCCCGGCCGATATGGAGACGTGGTCGCACAAGGTCCGGCTGGGAGTGGGTTACGGGCCGGCCGAGTGTGCCGTTCTTTGTACCGCACAACCGGTGGTGCAGGCCTCCTCCGTCACTAATATTGGCCTCCCGTATGGCGGCTCCGCGTGGATTGTGTCACCTGATGATGATCAACAACTTCAACCCATTGGAGCTGTCGGAGAACTAGTTATCAGTGGGCCAGTGGTGGGCCGTGGTTACCTGTTGAAAACCACTGGGAAAGACCAGGCGTTTCTCCAGCAGCATCCTCCATGGGCAATGTCGTTCAAGCTCCCGTCAAACGAGCGATTTTATAAGACAGGCGATCTGGTTCGATACGAGGGCGACAACGGCACGCTGTGCTATATTGGACGAAAAGACCGGCAGGTAAAGATCCATGGACAGCGAGTCGAGCTGCAAGAGGTCGAGCATCTAGCACAAGAACTACATGCCGGTATCACGACCGCCGCAGAGGTTTTGCACCGTCCCAAGACGAAGGATTGCGTCCTCGCACTGTTTATAAGTATCGAGGGTAACTTGCCTGACACAGCGGAAAATGGTTACACGCATTCGACATTGGCCTACTTGCAGAAACGGCTCCGCGAGCGGTTGCCCCGGTTCATGGTCCCGTCGGTGTATATTCCCTTGCAAGATATGCCGCTTGCCGCTACTGGGAAGCTTGATCGAAAGGCCTTGCGCCGTCTTGGTGACACGTTCTTACACTCCCAGTCTCAAAAACGGAGTTGCCGTGGAGTGGAGGAGGAGGAGGAGGGGGAGGAGGAGGGCGAGGACGAGAATTGCGCCAACGAGAGTGTCGAGGATGCGCTAAGACGGCTTTATGCGCGAGTCCTCGACCTGCGCAAAGCACGGGTTGGTGCCAACGATGAATTCTTCGCCCTCGGAGGAAGCTCTATTACAGCCATTGATCTAGTGGCCAAGGCCCGAGAGGGTGGGCTATCGGTCAGCGTTGCCGATGTCCTCAGCCTACAGACCTGTGCCAAGTTGGCGGCTGTGGTGGTGCGTGACTGTGAGCCCGCCCGAGATCCTGCTCGCTTTGCGTTGACCAGCAATGTCGACGAATGCGTTCGTGTCGCCAGTACCCAGAGCCAGACTCACGGAGACTCTATCGAGGACATATACCCATGCACGCCGCTCCAAGCGGGCCTCATGTCATTGTCGAGCAGGCACTCGGGCTTGATGGTAGCAACCTACGCCTTCCATCTGCCACCGAGTATAAATCTACGCCGTTTCCAGAGCGCCTGGGACGCCGTAGTTGCCAACACGCCCATCCTGCGAACCCGCATCATCCAGCTCGACAGCAACGCACTGGTCCAGGCCGTCGTTGGGAAGGGGGAAGCACCGCAATGGGAGGTGGGGAGCTGCTTGGAGGATGTCATTAGGCTTCTCGAAGCGAAAGACATGGCGCCCGGCCTCCCGTTGGCTCACTTTGGGCTCGTCTTGAGTCAAGAAGGCGTTTCCTCATTTGTCCTCACGATTCATCACGCCGTCTTGGATGGATGGTCTTATCATCAATTCTGGGACGATCTCCAGACATCGTACTACAAGCAGACCCTGCTCCAGCGGCCGTCCTTCAGTCGATTCATTCGCTACATCTCCCAGCAGGACTCAGCATTATCCATACAATTCTGGGCCCGGGAGTTTCAAGGCCTACGAGCCGTCACCTTTCCTGCGCCGCCGACTGGATGGAAAGCTCCGGCCCAGGCCTCCCTCCACCGGCTCGAAATCCCCGTGGAATCATCCAACGCAAGCAAGCCCTGGGCAAGTATCATCCGCCTGGCATGGGCTCTGGTGGTTGCCAACATCACCCACACGAGTGACGTGGTCTTCGGGACTACAGTAGCCGGGAGGTCTGCTCCAGTCCCCGGTATTGATCGGATCGCAGGCCCTACAATTGCAACGTATCCGCTTCGAGTACAGCTCCATCCATCCACGTCGGTTAGAGACGCTTTGCGAGAGATGCGTGAGCGCGACGCTGCCCGGATCGAGTTCGAGCACATGGGACTCCAAGCCATCCGAAAAGTCTCCCACGAGGCAGAGATGGCCGTTAATTTCCAAACGCTCCTCACCATCCAGCCACAGAAATACTGGCGCCAGCCCCCGATACTGATTGACCTCCCACGAAACCAGAACCAACAGTCCAAGTTCAACACGCACATCCTCAGCATCATTGCACAGATGACTCCGGATTCCATCATACTTGAAGCCGTGTTTGATGAGTCGTTACTTCCATCTGATAAGATCCAATCAATATTTGATCGTTTTGGACATGTCATCCGACAGATTTCTGATCAGCCCGACCTTGCTCTTGGATCCATCAACATGATCACCAAAGAAGACCAGGCACGCCTGCACGCTTGGAACAAACCACGAGTTGGATTTGATCCTGAATGCATGCACCATCTCATTGTTTCAGCTGGTCACAGACGTCCAGAGGCGGAAGCAGTGTGTGCCTGGGATGGTACACTCAGCTACGCCAAGTTACTTCAATTGTCCCGCTCTGTGTCAGGATACCTGCAGTCCCTCGACGTCACGCCCGACACGGTTGTTGCAGTTTATATGGAGCGATGCTCATGGCTGCCAGTAGCCGTCTTAGGTGTGCTCCTGACAGGCGCAGCTTTTCTTCTCTTGGACCCCGAGCTGCCCGCCCAGCGGTTACGCGACATATGCCGGGATGCTGATGTTGGGGTAGCTCTCACCTCAACTACTTTGCTCTCCAAGAGCAAAGATGTGTTGCCCGCCAAGGTCTCTGCTGTCTCGATAGAGAAAGTAGCTACGAACGACTCTCCGTGGACTGCCGTGTCGGTCAGTCCGTCGAATCTCATGTACGTGATGTTCACATCGGGCACTACTGGGGGCCCCAAGGGCGTCTTGATCGAACACGGGATGTGCTGGTCGACATTTTCGGCTTACAAGTCTGGTCTCCCGATATCCAACGGGGTTCGGATGTTGTTTCTCGCGCCCATGTCCTTTGACATTGCCATCCTTCAACTGCTGTTTCCACTGGCGGCTGGTGGCTGTGTCTGCATACCTTCAGAGGACGACCGCTTGAGCGATCTTGCGGGAGTCATCACGCGACAAAGAGCGAACTGGCTTGCCACAACGCCCTCGGTGGCCCGCACCCTGACGCCAGCGGATGTCCCTGTGTTGAAAACGCTGGAGCTGGGGGGAGAGCCCATGTTGCCATCCGACGTGGCTACCTGGGCTGACGATGTCGACCTTTGGACCTCGTATGGGCCGGCTGAGTGCGCAATCATGGTTACAAGCGGTTCTGTGAGTAGGAATTCCTCTCGGAGTACAGGATATATTGGGCACGCCCTTAATGGCTCTTGCTGGGTCGTGAACGCCGACGACCACCATCAACTTCAGCCGCCTGGCACCATTGGGGAGTTGCTCGTTAGTGGACCTGCTCTCGCACGAGGATACCTCAACAAGCCCGATCAAACAAAAATGTCCTTCATCGGTCCTCCGAAGTGGACGTGCGATTTCGCCTTCGCACAGCCATCGAGGTTCTACAAGACCGGCGACCTCGTCTACCATGACATGGACGGGAGCCTTCACTATATAGGTCGTAAGGATAATCAGGTCAAGCATCATGGGCAGAGGATTGAACTGGCAGAAATCGAACACTGCGCAAGGAAGTACAGCTCCAAACTCGGGGTCGTCGCAGACTTAATCGTCTTCGCAGATCCTCACGGTGCCAGGTTGGTGCTTTTCGTCTGTGAGACAACTTCTACCCAAGGAGGCAGAGGAGCACACGGTCGATCCCTAATTACGGGCTCCGATTGTGTGACCCAGCAGGAATTGCGATGCTACCTCACGCAGAATTTGCCGGGGTATATGGTTCCATCCATGATTATCTCCGTCGGATACCTCCCCCTCTCGCAGAACGGGAAACTCGATCGCCGTCGCCTGCGAGCAGAGGCGTCTCGGTTAGACCGCGAAACACTGCAGCGTCTCTTGGCGCCGCCATCAACGAAACGATCTCCATCCACGGATCAGGAGTCGATTGTCCGAGGGGTCTTTGCTCAAGTTTTAGGCCTTGACGAGGCCGCCATTGGGGTAGATGATTGCTTCTTCACCCTGGGAGGGGACTCAATTACAGCGATGCGTCTCCTATCATTGTGTCGGGAGGCCAATCTCACTTTCAAAATGGCCGAACTCTTGACGCACAAGAGCGTGGCGGGTATTTGCCTGCATGCGCGAACCGTCGCTTCGCGTTCTATGAAGACCGTGCCAGACGTTCCCGGGCATCAGTTTCCTTTGAGCCCCATCCAGCAGATGTTCTTGGATCACACACCATCTCTCGACATGCGCTTTAACCAGAGCTTTTTCGTCAAAGTCAACTCAGTGTGGCCTGAGACTGACTGGCATCGAGCGGTCCGCTGCATCATGGAACGACATTCCATGCTTCGGAGCCGTTTTGTTCGCGACCACAACGGCAAACCTGGCCAAGTTGTCCTCCCGAGTCTTATGGGATCCTTCCGTCTTCTTTTCCACCGTGTTTCAACCAGAGGCGAGGCTTCAAGGATTGCCGAACAGGCTCACGCGACCGTGAGCATTCTTAACGGTCCCCAATTCTCTCTGGATCTTGTGCAAGTGCGCGGTGAAGGACAGTATGCCCTGTTCGTTGCCCATCATATGGTGGTGGATTTAGTCTCGTGGCGCATAATTCTCGACGACGTCGAACGCCTCCTCTCATCCACCATACCTCCCCAAAGAGATCCGCTCCCCTTCCAAAATTGGGTCCAAAGACAGATCGAGTATAGTCAAGAGATCGAGAGTCCATTGCACCTCCTCTCTGTTGACGTGCGTCCGGCAGACTATGGGTACTGGGGCATCACGCCCCAGCAAAACACATTTGGAAGCGCATCTAGGATGGGCTTTGTGCTGGACCAATCTACAACATCGAGACTACTAGATGGAGCAAATAGAGCGTTGGACGCCAAACCGCAGGAGATTCTCCAAGCAGCCCTCTTGTATGCGTGGGCGAATGTCTTCCCAGACCGGAAAACCCCAACCGTGTTTACAGAGGGGCACGGTAGGGAGCCGTGGGAGGAAAACATGGACCTTTCCAACACTGTCGGGTGGTTCAGCATTGCTTGGCCGTGCACTGTCGAAGATATGCCCGCTGCTACATTATCCGAGGTCCTCTATCAAGTAAAGGCTGCTGGTCGAGTAATCCCTAACAACGGTCTCCCTTATTTCAGCGCCCGCTACCTCGACCCATCTTGCAGACGCAGTTTTGGTCATCACAGCTCCATGGAAGTTCTATTCAACTACAAAGGTCAATATCAGCAACTTAACCGGAAAGGTGCTGCCTTCTCTCAACCTACTTGGGCACCGGATGTCGGCATGGATATATCGCCAGACATGCCTCGATTTGCCGTGTTCGATGTTGAGGTCGATGTGATTGACAAATGCATCCAAGTCTCGATTTGGGTCTGCAATAGCTCGTCTCGGAAGGCCGACATCGCGCAATGGGCTCTCCAATACGAAAAGGCTCTTTATCTTGCCGCACAAGAACTACCCACGCAAAACACTTTGCTGCCTCTGATCGACATCCAACTCCCCGGGATATCATTCTCAAAAGGTCAGGCTCTTAGCTCTGAGATATGCAAACGACTTAGCCTGACCTCTACGACTTTACTTGAAGACGTTTACCCAGCTTGCAAATCGCATGCAGGGCTCATTTCCGGCCTCACCGGTCATGCAGGCAATCATTCGGTCTGTGAGATCCAAGAAATTGTGACATCGCGTCCTATTGATCCCGATCTGGTCACAAAAGCGTGGCGCTGGCTGGTAGAGCGATACCCGATATTACGCACAGTGCTGCTTGATAACCTGTGCCCCGGGGTAGGCCCGCTTCATGTTGTCCTCAGAAAGACAGAGCCAAGGATTGCGGTATTACCATTGTCTCCAGACCCTCTGCAGGCGCTGAAGCTACTACCCAGAACTTTGGCATGGAAGGATACACCAGCTAATGGCCTTGCAGTATGTCAGGGCCTTGACAAACATGTCATGATCAGACTGGAGTCTGGTTACAGCATGATCGATGGCACATCCATTTCCCTGATTCTACAAGACTTCTGCGGCGCTATTAACGGCCAAATGAACCCATTCAACCCCCCGCTCTACCGAACGTACGTTGAATACGTCAATCGGATTTCCCAGGCCCCAGTCGACATTTACTGGAAACAGACATTGACCGAAGCCCAATCTTGTCTCTTTCCTCCACATACCAAGCCTCCACGTTTACCTGAAATGCGGACTGCGCACCGGGATATTAACAATCCCAAGATCATCCATGAGTTTTGGCGGCTTCACGGTTTTACTCTTACCAACCTCCTCCAGCTGGCTTGGGCAATGGTCCTTCGACGATACACCGGCAACACAGACATTCTATTTGGTACCCTCGTGGCCGGGCGAGATTATCCCATCCCAAATATCTGGCAAATTGTTGGCCCCTGCATCAATGTCCTGCCGTGTCGCATCCAGATGGAAGCTGATCTCATCCTCCTCGATGCCCTGAAGCGCAATCAAGTCGACATGCAACACCGTGTGGACCACCAGAACTGTTCCTTACCTCATGTTATGGAAATTTCCGGACCGAACGTTGAAATCCCCTTCAACACTTGTTTGACAGTGCAACCGTCTCTGTCGGGCATGTCAGGTTCTAACGAGGGTGGAGCAGCTACACTCCGTCTCATTGAACACCACGACCCCACCGAGGTAAAATAATTTGACTTCTACATGATTACAGAAGCTAATATTGATTGTTTGGTGCTCTAGTTTGACCTCTGCGTTGCAGTTTTCTTTTCACCGGGGAGACTTGCGGTTCACCTCCGGTATTGGACATCAATCTGCTCAGGTGACCTTCCAGGCACGTTGCTATATGAGTTTGAAACCACCCTTTTACATATGATTAAGAATCCATATACGACTATTGCTGGGCTAGATGAAAGTGTCTTTGGTAGTGGATAATTAGTAGTATGTATCAGTCTTGTTATTATGTAATGTATCTACATATATATAATAAATTTAATTTAGATATTTTGCAATTGCAGTATACTAATACATACCTAGAAATGCAACACAATCATCGGAATGACTCATCTCTTTAACACAATGACAAGACTGATGAATGCAGTTCTCCAACTGTGTGCCTAACAAAAAAGGACTTCTCTCAGCGCAGCCAGAAATGAATTCCCCCAGTTATTGATCTTGTTGAGATTCCACAACCACATAAGTGTAATACATGTAAGTCTGGTCTGTCCCATAGCTTCTGGTACTCAGCCTTCAGCATTTCGGGGTTGTTGTAGTACCTTTCGAGGTATGCTATGGTTGCTGCTCTTATCTTGGTTGAGTGATTGAACTGCCCTCCCGGATTTGGTGAATCGTCTTCAAGGCTGAAGTCTGAAATATCGTCCATAATAGGAGGAGACACTCTACTAACCCCGTTTAGGCTGTAAGTAGGATCCCTACTTTCATCAGCTGCATGACCTTGTCTTAGCCTAAGTACAGGAAGCGCTGGACTGTTGATGTTCATACTATTTTCAGAAAAACTAATGATATTTGCAGTATCAAGTTCTCCTTGGGGGTCTGACCAAACTGACTCAATTTCACTCATAGGCGATGACTGTAGCTCATGCGAGATGTCGAACGCAAAGTCCCTCCCTCTCTCTTCATAATCATAACTTAAGCCTTTAGCATTAATAAATGCCTTAGCTATATTATACAGAGCCCTGACTACTAGTCCAGGAGTTTTCCCCTGTTCAAATGTTCCGGAGCCTCCCCCTCTGGTGCCTCTGATATCGGTTGCGAATGTCTTGGAACGAGCTAGATTTCACGTGGAACTTGAGATTCGAGACTAGGCTCACGCCGGCGGATACGGCAATGTCGCATTCACCCTGGCGCAGTGTTGTGTCGGCTAGGTGGGTCCCACTGTTAGCTGGGCCCAAGGTCTCATATGAATGTTTAATTATCTAGGAAACAAACCGGTTCCAAGGAGGTGGACTAGTGTTACTAAGTATGTAGAGCACGAACGTCCAATGTTACTCAAACACAAGGCAGGCAAGGAGGTATGAAACGATGGATAGAGAGGGCGCATCTTGAGGGAAGCTCATGGGATACTTGACTGAGCTAACATCTTATAGATACGGACGTTTCACAAGTGTTAAATGGTCATGTCAATCATCACTGCCATCTTATCAGCCCCAGCCTCCCAGTTCTCAAGTTTTTGTGCGTTCAGCGGATCCGCTGATTTGTTCCTAGCTTCAAGAAGCTCCCCAAACGTTGTCATATGATAGCTCGCGTCGTAGAAAGCCTTTTCGGTCTCCCAATCTCCCCGGCTCCGTGCTTCCCACAGCGTTTTACTCGAGCACAGGGGCAACTCCTCAAATTCGTGACAGCCAGGGGCATAAACCGCGGCATCGGCGGACACAATCCGGCTGATAATCTACCACATACATGTTACGCTCCGGATGTTAGTCTCGACACGGCTGAGTGATGACTAACGTCAGAGCCTTACCGACGTCGTGATTCGGCAAAGATCCAATCTTCCCAAGTTGCGCTTGGGTGGGAGACTTCAGTATTTGAGAAATGTTCTTCTCCTATGAGCTCCCGAAACCGCGTACAGAGCAGCTGACGATGTTAGTTCCAAAGATCATAAAAAGAATAACATTGGTTGTTGGGGAATGAATACCTAACATGTCTAAATCATTCTTGCGGAGCGCCCAGGAGTGTCTGCATCTTGATCGACAAAAGCCATAATGACATATATGACCAGTGACTGGACCGCAGTTTGAGTCTCCAGTGCAGACAACGTCACTAGCTACGTCGATCAGCTGCGGAATAATAAGCAAAGAATGAACACTCTGGGGGTTGTACCTCATTTTGGAACCGTTGGTCCTCAGCGTCAATCATTCGCCAAAGAAATGGGCGTGTCTCGGGTGTCCTTCCCGCAAACAGTTGGGCAATACTCATACAATTCGCAAGTCTCTCTGGCACAGAACACTTGTCCCAGTGGGCATATATAAACGGTGGAAATGTCTGCCGCCGGAGCATCATCTGCGGGAAAGCACTGAGCATTCTTGATACGCGGGTGACAACGTGTTTCGGCAAGGGTTCAGAAGGCCGCCAGGGACCGACTTCGGTAGTAGGAAATACGGTCGTAAATAGTCGAAGTTCATCATCCTCTTCTTGATACTGTTGAGCATGTATGCTCAAAGGTCCAACTTGGTCGTGGTCGGTATTGGACGCCAAGGAACCCAAGTCCAAAGGCAAGCTTCCAAACGGCCAGCCACGCGCCGGACTTACCATCTGCTCTATTCCCTGGTTGGGTGATTGGCTAAGGTTAAGGTTCTGAAGGAATGACTGTTGCTGCTCATATGATTTCTGGATGGCGATGTCATGTGGCTTTGGCTGGTCGTACATGCAAGACAGTCCTTTTAGCTTGCATCTTAAGCACTGAGGTTTGTCGAAACTGCATTTGAGCTTTGACGTGCTGCACGAAATACATGACCTCGGTCGTCCCTTGCGTTTGGTCTGGGCACGGTGGCAGTATTTGACGTGCCGATTAAACGAATATTCTGAGCAACGGTTCAGCAATCGGAAGCCCGGAATCGATATCAGATTTGACAGATGGTTCACCAACCTTGGGTATAGACTCTGTCGCAGATCGGACAGACGCTCATGGACCCCAGCGGAGATGGCTGGACGCGAGATTCCATTCCCAGACCTTTGGATTATCCCTAAGGTTGGTCGTATTGAAGCCAGGTAGGTGGGGAGTGATGATTGAAACCGGAAGATTGCCGTCGCTGCTTGTGTAGTATCGGAGTTAGCTAAAGTCCGATCGTGACAACGAACTAGGTATAGCTCGAGCTCCTTAACTCCGTGCCTCCATACAGCTTTGGTGTAAGCACCAGCGGTGTATTCTTTCATCCGCTTGCCCTGTCACGCCTGACGACCCAGATCCAGGCTATACTAAGTACTACGCATTGTGGTATCTGTTGGTGGAGAAATTGCGCGACAAGACGTTGCTAAGAGCAGGTGCCTTACTTTTGGCGTAGTGGTCAATTCAACAGTATCAGGCAAAGGTAAAGACACAGAGATCCGCAACGCTGTGTCCGCTTTTCGTCGAGAGCCAGTGTGAGTTCGCGATACATAGCATAAGTCAGCACCAGATAGTGCATGTAGTCACATGGTCGCTTCGAATTGAGTGCAATAAGAACGGTAAGGGAGATGATTCAGTGTTTCTGCAGAATATACTACAGTGTGGGTGTATAACTGGCACTGCTCAGTGACCGTACAATGCTCCCTAAACTTATCGATCTCTGTGTCCTTATTTTTGCCCAGTACCATAGTACTAGAGAAGTAAGTGAGGAGTCAGTGACAGGCTAATATAGAGGCACAGAGCAGTCTAGTGTCATTTAAGTATTGTAAGCTAGGTATGGTGTTAAACTATGGGTTAACCGTTTTGCGGATTCTGAGACTACTGTTCGAACTTGAACCGTCATCCGTATCGACTGGGATCAAACTGAATTCCGTTGAGATGTATAGTTAGAGCGTTTGAATTACGTGGCTGCAAGCAACGAGTTGACGCGTCCCATCATCACAAAGGCAGGGGTCCCTGACTGTTACTGAAAGTTCCCGTCGGTCCGTCACTTCCAAGCGTAGCCATCTCAACAACGTGCGAAGCCCCGACCTCGGTGCTAGTACCGTATTCACTAAAGTTGGTCAGGTTTGACTTGACCAGACCCGGGCACACCGAATTGACCTTGGCCCCAGTACCGTCCAGAACGCGGACGTAGTTGAGCATGAGCATGTTGACGGCTGCCTTGCTGGCATCGTACGCCTTATAGTCAGTGCTGTACCAGGGAACGTCCTTGTTAGTCGCGTACTGCATGCTTCCCATGACACTCGAGACGAATACAAGCCGGGCTGGACCCGATTTCGCCTTACGCAGCAGCGGCAGAAGACCCTCAGTCAATACAGCGGTGCCGATAACGTTCGTGGTGAAGGTCTTGGTGTAAAGATCCCAGGCGCTGTATGATGGGTCTCGGTCTATGAGAATTCCAGCGTTGTTGACAAGGACGTCGAGATATCCAAAATCTTTGTCGATTTTCGCGATGGCAGCTTCGATTGATGTGTTGGAGCTCAGGTCAAGCTGCACGCTCGATGCCGCATGCCCAGCTTCACGGAGCTCCGATGCCACTTTCTTGCCAGCTTCGGCGTTGCGAGATCCGATGATGACGTGGTAAGAGTGTTTGCTGGCGAGGCTTTGCGCAGTGGCCAAGCCAATACCCTGGTTGGAACCAGTGACGAGAACAACGGGAAGTGACATTGTGATGGCTTGAGGCAAAAGATGCGATCTTTGTTGGTGTTGATGATGATGATGATGATGATGTTGTTATTGTTGTAAGGTTTGTGTGAAGAGCTCAACAAGAAATCTTTCATCCAAGGGCATGTGGACTATCTTATACTTATTTTTCTCTCCCTTGTAGGGAGCACTATGATCCTGACAAATTGTCTAGAACGCTCGGCCAACTTGTCCGTCGTCGGTGGTGAGTTAACCCTCTGGCCCTGGGCTGATCCACTCAAAGACCTAAATGATCAAAGCAATGCAAGGATGACGGGATATACAAAATTGTGCGACGGTAGCTGCATAATGCTAATCGTGGCTCATTGAGACGCGCTACCGGCCAACTTCGCCGACAGCTTTCACTAGCGGCCAAACTCGCCGACTTCATGCGAAATTCGGAATAACCAAGGTATTGAGCAGTCCTTTCTAGATTGTCAATACTTCCAAAGCAATAGTGGAAAATCTGACGTTGAACATCAAAGTACGCAACATTGGGGGCGAAGGATGTATATTCTAATCCTGTAAATCCCGGAAGTATTAAGGACTTGTGTCTTAAATAATAGCATGATGTCCCTGAGCCGAGATCACAGAATGGGCGGCGATTGTAAGCGTGCTATTGCTTCCTAAAGCCCCCGACTACCTCAGGATCCTTCAATATTCGGCGATGTTAGGACAAAGAATAGTGATGTTATACTCACATGGTTAAATTGAGCAAATAACTCGACCCTTGACGTACTCGGGATTTCACAATGCATTATGTTGAATTATTCTTATACAGGGTGTCGAGATATAGTCCAGCATCCGATTGATGACATCTCACAGGCCTGGATAAAGCAGGACTTTGTTAAGAGCAAATACCGGCCCCTTTAATACAAACTTCTTTCTTTGTTTAGGGAAGCTATTGATATGAAAGAGTTGAAAGAGCATTGGCTGTGCAATATGCAACTAACAATCGGCAGTTCATAATCTGGTTTAGACGAGAAAGGGATATTTGAAGGGCTTGAATTAACTCGTAAATTGTAGTATACTAATAGAAGTGTATATTATTTCCCTCACTCTTTGGCTAAGATGAGGGCTCAAGACTCAACACCATTGTTCCTTCATTCCTACTTCTCACTGTCACATTATCCATTCATGGACAAACTTGGCTCCAGTCTAGCCTGGTTCGACCCCAGCTTCTAATTCGAAACCAACACTTTCCCTCTACTTTTACACTACCTAAGTAGGCGTCCCACTTTAAAATTAAGTGGTGTACTCAGTAGAGGCTAAGCATAGCAAGAGCAGCAACACCGACAGCTGCCCCGAAACCAAAATGCTTAGCAGCACCGTTGACAACAACCGTGGACGGGGTAGCGTGAGGCTGCAAGTAACACACGTTAGGAGTCCATATTACTGCATAAATTTCCAGAGCCATGCAATACATACAGTAACGCCGACGGTGCCAAGCGAGCCGGAGTTGGTGAAGGTGGCAGAAGATTCGCTGTCGGTGGCTGAGGCATCGGCGGCAGAGGAACCCGATGCCGACTCAGAGCCCGAGACGGACTGGCTGACCTGAGCAGAAGTAGACAAGGTGGTGGGTACAACTCCAGAAGCACCAGTGGTGACGGCTGTGGCCTCGGAGGCTGAGGTCTCGGTTGGTTCGGCATCGACAGCGGTGGTCTCGCCGGCAACGGTGGTCTCGTCAACGGCGGTGGCCTCGTCAACGGCGGTGGTCTCGTCAACAGCAACAGTAGTGGATGCCTCGGCGGGGGGGGATGTGGTGGAAGACTCGGTTGAAGCCTCGGTGGCAACCTCTGTGGACGTAGGGTCCTCCGGGGCTGAGGTGGAGGAGGCCGAGGAGCCGGATGGGCTAGGAGTGGGCGACAGACCGCACTCCTCAGCAGCGCTGGTGACACCGTTGGAGTAGTACATCCAGATCTCGAAGGTGTTGGCGCAGATCATGCAGCGGCCGTAGCGCTCGTTCCACTCGGAATTGTCACAGAACCCGTCCTCTCGGCCAAGAGTAATCAAGAGGCCTAAATGATTGACTAGTTAGCTCTGGCTAGGTTTTGGATGCAGTCAAGCCTGGGCATACCGCAGTCCTCGTGGCACTGGTACCGGGGTGTGCCGGGCTCTTGGCGCTTCTCGAGGTCAGGCACGGCGTCGGGATATTCCCATCGCCGTTCCAAGGTGGCCGAGGCAAAGGTGGCCGATGCCAAAAGAGTGTAGGTAACGAACGAACGCATCTTGTTTGAAGGCGAGGGAGAAAATGGAGCTGTGGGGTTGACTGGAGGAACGGGATGTTCTGCAGGCGGCTGTAGTGATTGACTGAGGAGTAGAAGGGGTACCGCTTTGGTGAGAGAATGGTGACTCTTATATACCCGGCGGTTAGAACTATTCTGGACCTATACTAGCAAGGCGTCTTGAGTTCGGGCAAAGTCTGGGCGTCATTTAACAGAATCCCCCCTCTGCAAGTTGAGAAGCTGGGTCGTTACCTGCCGGGATCGGAAGCACCTCACCTGATGGTCTACTATGTCCGAGGACAGGTCGTTGAAATCGGTGAGTCTAGCATGGGTATTGCCATCCATCCCACCCCTGAAGACTCGAGAAGGGACCGGATCCAACTTCAGGCTAGTCCATCCTGGATGTGTGTGTGGGCCATGATCGTTTGGACCAACAGGGCCCTGCATGGCTGAGCCAAGCTTAATTCTGGAGACACAGGGATTGTTACCTTGCATCTGTTCTTATCAGATGATCTGATAAGTTCGCATGCAATGCCAACCAAAGGTAGCCAAGCCCGTCCAGAGGAGCAATAAACCGTTTCTGGATGCACTAGGCCCACCGCCGTTAGAGTACGATGTTGAGCTCTTTTTCGGCCAGACCCTCCGCCATCGGTCAGCATCATCTCGTCCGCCCCAAAAGCGCGCAAATAGCAGGTGTGGCTCGTGGTGGTTGGTAGCAAGCCAGATTATATCTTGACCACTCTGGCCGCTTTGTTGTTGTGCACGCCCCTTTTCTCCATCCCTCCTCGTTTCATTTGACTTGCATTGCATTACTGATTCATAACCTGCCTGTGCAACAAATCGCCATGATGAAGAGTCTGCTATTCCTTGCCCTGGCGTCTCTCGCTGTCAGCCGCCCGGATGATGATAACCCATCGAGTTCCAGCGTGACTGATGATGAGATGGGCCCGGCGGCCTTCATGTGGCCGTCGGATCGTGTCTGGTCTGGAGACATGGACAACCAGGCCCCTTGCGGCTCCCGTGCCTCTCCTGGCAACAGAACAGAGTTCCCTCTTTGTATGTGCCCCGTTTCTTATAGCTGAACGTCCATTACGAAGCGCTGACAACAGCCACTTCCAGCTGGTGGCTCCGTCTCACTTGTCGCCCAGGACGACTACTATAATGCCAAAATTAGCATCGCTTACTCCAACGGTTAGTAAATAAGCCCTCGTCTCGCCTGTGGCTTGTCGACGCTCGTTTTCAATACTACACGACTGCGGAACTATTACTAACTCGACTCCCTTGGCATAGACCCAACGTCGAATGACGACTTCAGCACCTTGATCGAGGAGAAGAGCATCTCTGATCTCAACCCCGGCCATACCTGCGTCGACGTTCCCGATGCCCCGTCGAGAGTGTCAGCCGGCGACAATGCGACGATTCAGATTATCTATCGCGCTGACTGGGACGCTCCTCACAACCAAACCTTCTATGCCTGTGCCGACATCAAGTTTATTGAAGCCGCCGACTTCACATTCAGGATCCCCTGTTTCAATGCAACCGAGGCCGGCGAGGATGATAAGGAGGCTGGCGCAACGGCTAATCCTAGTGCAACGGCCACCCACAAAGCTACTTCTTCTGGGAGTTCCGACAGCTCCGAAAGCTCTGACAGCTCAAGTGGCTCGAAGAAGCTCGGCGGCGGTGCTATTGCTGGTATTGTCGTTGGCTCTATTGCCGGTGTCGCTCTGATTGCAATTGGAGCATTCTTTATCTGGCGTCGACGTCAGCAGAAGAAGCGGACTGAGCGTATCGCTCGGATGGAGAACAGCGCTCACCGTCATGAGTTTGCGGCCCACAAGAATTCAACCTCGCAAAACAGTGTGCAGCTCCAGGATATGCACTGAGTAAGAGACGAATTGCCTCGAGGCTCTGCTGTCCTGGTTGGCAACTTAGCATCTCAGACGTTATGACCCCTTTGCAGCCAGGATGATTGTCGTGTGCGAGCCGGGGCCAAAGGAATGGATTTATGTGTTATGTTTCATGAGAGCATAGGGAGTTATTGAGTAGATAGTTCCAATCGAGAATCTTTGCCATTCACAATAAGCATTACCTTAATCTGGCATATTTCTTGTAGGTGCTCTTGAAGTTTCGATCGCCAGTGCAGTAAAACCACTTGGCTTTGCAGCGAATATTGTTTCTCGGGTTCCATCCTAGCAGCCACGATTACGAGCGGGACCACTCTGAGGCAAAGGCAAAGCACACTCACAAGTGCTTCTTGCTTGCATCTCATGTTAGACTAGCAATCGCGCTACCGACCGGGGCATATCCCATGTGATATCACTCCATGAGCAGCCTTCGCATGCGAGAAGTTGGACCGCATTGGAGGCCCAACTGTAGAGGGTGGGGGACGTTGGGGAAATGGTGTAAGGTGCTTCGTGGAGTAACTGCCCGTCAACTCCAATTCTCATGGATGATCAGGCAGTCTTTTCCCCATGGAGTCCAGAAGCCCCAGAGACCGGATGACCACGGAAATCTTCACTGCCACAGGACCCGCCTGTCATGTTGCCGAAGTATGCATAACACGGTAGTGCCAACTAGACTTGGAAAGAAAGACTCCACCATGCGTGAGCTGCAGCACAGTATCAGCCAAGACTCCCGCTAGTCCGCCCACCTGTAGTGGTGTGCTCGGAGGTGTTGCTCTAACAGGTAAGTGCCATCCATGGAGTTTAAATTGTCTTTCCAGCTCCGCACGCCCTTGGCACGCACTCCTCAAGTCCAATGTGACAATGCTGTCCACCGAGCTCGGAAGGACTTACATCTGCCTGAACAGCTGTGGGCTCATTCCGGCGGGTTTTGACGTTGTGGAGATTTAATCAAGAACTGAGCATCTTGCGCTAAAAGGATTTTGCAATCGGTTCCAGGTCCACGTGGTGTGATAAGGCTAGTCGTGCCGTTGTGGAGAGGATCAGAAGACTATCAAGGATGTTTTCGGTGCAAACTCTTCCTCTAGTACTGCAAGGCTGCCGAGGAGCATCCGATCCCGACACCGTGCGTCCCAGGGATCCTTGTGAATGACCGTCCAGTCCAGGGGTAAGAGTGCACGCACATGATGTCGTCGCCCAGGAGCCAAGGTGTGAAGAGCTGGATCGTAAGCATGGGCCTGGATCGGCTATCAGTCTGAAAAGATGAAAACACCTCACCTTGATTGAGCAGACTTTGCCAAGAATCACAACAAACCAAGCAAGCTCTTGGCTGTTGGTGTCCCCAATTGTCATGAGCCACAGAGAGATAACCGCCTGCACTAAGGGAACTTGGCGGGAAGACTATGTACGCACTAAGTCGTAGCAACTTCACTTCGGGGCCCAGCACGAACTGTATTGAACACTGAGCACGGCTCCTTGGTGAATTTCCTGCTCTAGCAGCCAGGTTACCCCTGCTACCGGGTCAACATTAGACCTTGTCAAGCGCAGGGATATCCAAATCCGGCAGACACCGACTTTATCTAATCAATCGCATCAGCCCCGCTATCACGAGGATCTTTTGCCGATGCCAAGGAAACCACAGTCATTTTGGGGAACACCCTCCGAGATACACATCTCATTTTTGCCACTTAGGTACCAGTCTAGGGTCTGTCCAGTTTAGGATATCTTGCAATGTCATTAGCATTCTTTACCAGTAACCCTACATTAAAAATTCGCACACACTGTGGTTGCTTAACTTTCGAGGACGATTTAGCATCTTATCTTTACACCCTTCCTCGTCGATGCAAGGACTTTTAAGGTAACTATAGCCATCTCTTCAAGATCGAGACTCTTTAAGTAATTGCTCATAAAGGAAGAGAGGGAAACACTAGTAAAACATCCAGAATCTAGCAATACAATCATAGTACAAGGACGACCCTTTCTCCACCATTCTCGCCCTGATGCTGACAGGCCAACAAACGACCATTTCATTGCGTCCTCGTCGTGTGAGACGTGGCTCAAGCAACCCGAACAAGTGAGACTGCAAGAGGCCTTGGGTCACTGGGAACGCGCCTCAGCTCTGTTCCAGAAACGTTGTACATGAGCAAAGGCGGGGGTCTTCGTGCTTGCATGAACGACGTATTGCCCCTGTTAACGTGGCCAGCTTGAGTACTTCCGAGGCTCCTTAGCCTTTGTTGCTCTCTGTCCCGAGCAGTGAGACCAGGTCCGGTCGCTCTGAACGGGAAACTCAATTCTGCTAAGGGTTAGTGCATGTTCTTCACGACACATTGGATGAGTCCACAACGTACGTCTTCCTCCAAGGTCTGTCCGGTATTCCACCATTCCAAGAATAGCCGCTGGATGAATTCTCCAGGCAACATCCCTCGCATCAATGATGTAAGGGATACCAACCTGGTGACTCCAATTAGTATTTTTCAAATGGAGAATACTCTTCTTGCAACTTGCCTGTCCGTTATCATCTGTAGGGTCGCGATAAAACTCGAGTGTGCCGCCGAAGAGGGCAGTTTCAAACCACCGGCCTGGCTCGCCTCTCCCTATTCGAGCCCCACCCCGACGATTATGGCCAAAGCCTAGGGCAGAAACTCCTTCAGGGGTAACAGAACGATCTGGATCACCCCCTTGACTAAGGTAGGCAACGAAAACATGGCAAACCTCATGGACTGTCGCAACAGCAAGCATGAACTGGAAGTGCTTATGGCGGAGTAAACACTTCCTGTATTCTGGTGAATTGCTCCGGCCAGTTCGCCATAGAGGGATGGTAGCCGCAACCATATCGGCGACTCGCTATATCAGGGGTAAGTTGATGGCTCAAGTCATTTTGAACAAGACTAACACTCTGATTGAAAGTGACTGCCACTGCTAGCTTTGGCTGGAAGCTTGCTAAGTCACCATTCCAACCCCCTAGACGTTCCGTGGAGGCTAAAATGTGGGGGCCTCCTAGCTGCTCCGAGATGATGTTCGGAAAATCAGCTCTTAAGGCGGAGAGAAAATGATTAACATAGGTATCCATAGCCCGGAAATCTCCGCCAAATCGATGAAGTCGTCCAGCATTCCATTGCTCGGCCACGGTAGTGCCAAGTCTTTGGAGTGTCGTTCTTCCCCGCTGCGTCTCGAGGATCTCCATGCCAATATTGATGCCCGATGCCAGCTAGAGAAGGTCATTAGATCGTGCTTAAAGCATATATTTGACGAAGAATTTCACCTTACCAACGTGTATTCCAGTCTGTTAGCTGCAATCGGCTCATGGATGCTCGGTCTCTGCGGAGTCGGGTGGAGGTTTCGCTCAAGCATCGACAAACGGTTAATACCGTTGAGCGTGTTATACAGGGGAATGTTCTGTGCCATGACTGTGTCTATGAATGCTAGGGAAGGCGCGAAAAACTCGTAATAAGGAAATTAGAAGCTGGAGGAGTTGAAGCGTTCGAGTCTGGTAAGTGTAGCCTTGAAGGACGAAGATTGAAAACGTGAATGTGATTGTCTATGATCGTTATCCCTTGAGGGTTTAGAGTGCGCTTAAGTATGGAAAGGAAACAGCCCCATGTTCTTTTGAGGGCCCAGTGGTGCTGCCATCCCACGGCTGAAAACCAATGGTTCGCCTGACCACAACTTTACGTTGTTAGCCCACGAGGCCGCATGCAACATGGACCTCTGCGGCTCCAATCTTGCACAGATTCGTTAGAAGAAATTTCTAGGACAATTGCGCCCAATTGGATACAACTGTTGGTGATGCCCTTATCGCGCTCCAAGAATAAAGGGTCACTTCCATCCAAAAGTAGTAATAACTGTTGGGCGAGGTAGTTCGGGTCGGAATTCAGAAATAGATCCCCGCTACGCCAGCCTGTAATACCTCTGGATTCCTTGATATTCGCGCGCCTTTGCGCGGCACTGACGACTGTTGAAATCTTATCGTTGTATTCCCCGTTGCGCTTACCCGCCGAGTTTCAGTTGAACCCCTAGTTTTCAGGTAGCAGTGCCTCGCCCCGCGGTTAAATCGGTCTTCTGATTCGAAGAACCTCCAAAAGCTAAAGGCCCTTCTCCGCTTTGCCTTGGCCGGGATGTTCCGTCTGATAACCTGGGACAAGTTGGGTGTTGACAAGGATTATGATGGCCAGAAGTAGAGAGACAGAAGGCGACTTGATTGACTCTGGAATAGGGTCATATGGGGATCAGTCCCCCCTGCTTATATGTAGCTATATACGAGATGCAGCTTAATATAGCCAGCCCATCTCAATAGGAAGAAGAGACCCGACTTACAGTGAAAAGAAAGCTGGTATCCTTAGCTCGGAGGTCCGACGAAGTCCGGAAACCGAGATAGGCGTTGGTGGCTTAGACGGGAAGTTAAACTCGAGTGGGGCGGTTACCAACCTCTGATTGGATTTGGAGCCGCTACACAGCCGCCGGCTAGTCCTTGTTAACAAAGTGGGATGATTTCAAGCTTGGCGGGCGCTTCGGTTTCACTGCTGACAAACATCAAGCAACTCAGTGGCGTCTTTGCAATTTCCGAGGTTACTCAGTTTTCTCCATCCTCATTCCATCTTTCATCATCACAATCATGTCTTCTACTGAGGCCGCAGATATTCAGGTGAAGGATCTTGACGTGCTCGACGATGAGCACATGGTGACCTTCCGCCGGGCGCTAAGGCGTATCTTGGCCACTCCCCTAGCCGAATTCACTTACGCCCAGATCCTCGATGGTTTGCCCACCGAAGAATCACTCGAAGATTCGTACGTGTATATGGAAAGCCACCCTGTCTACAAGCTGGGACATAAAGATCTCTGCGAAGGTTTTCTAGAAAAGGCACGAGAGTTTAGGGCTGAGTTTGATCCTTCTAACTTGCGCTTTAAACAATCGGTGAGCCAGCCCACCCTTCTCATGTCTTGTTTTCCAGCCTCCTTGCGAATCGCGCACAAGTTCCATGGAAAAGTGACTGATAAGATTAGCTTCTTGTTGCGTTTCAAAATTTATTACCGAACTCCAAGCCTTTCCAGCTAAGGCTTATCGAGCTTATTGTGGTCGCATGCCATCAGATTGCTGCCCATCTCTTTGAGTTGGATAACGGAGCCCACAAACACCAACTGCATCAAGATTGGTTAGATATTGAGAATGAGGCTACTGGTGATGACCTACACTTTCATCCCTATTCCCCCCCCGTAGCAGCATTTTTCCACAAAGCATATCAGAGTGTTGAGCAGTATCCTAGAGGCTTAGCAGATGTTGCTGGATACTGGGCTGAGGGAAAGATCTTTGGTGGTGTTGTAGTCTTTGACCGTGGCCAAACAGAGCAAGAGGTAAGCAACTCAGAAGCCCCGACTCACATGGAAACCCCTTATCTCTATTGTAGACTGACTGGAATCACAGTGCAATTCTATGTGGATATATGGAAGTGATATGTTCGACCCAAAGACCATATATCCGCCAACAGAGCAGCAATTCCATGCCCTAGTTGACTTCCTCCTTGATGGTCCTGATAAAGCCGCATGCCCTCTCCCTATACACGGGACACCCTCGAACAGGCCGCGCTGGGATCCCGACGATGCTATTGCCCGCTTTCACATCTTTCGTGATAAATGGGAACGCAAGATCCCGGTGGCGCCTCTGCGGCATGACTGCGTACGGAATAGCAAGGACTGGCCGGAGCTTGACGACAGAAACTTGGTCCAGATACAACTTACAAACAAACAATGGGGCGCCCCTGTCGACGAAGAGGCGCTTGCTGCTGCTGAAGAACGGCTGATGCAGGTTACTCCTTCGTCACCATGCTGGAACCCCTATATCATGGGTCTGGGACATAACGAGACTGATTAATTAGTCTATCTACTGCGCGGAGTTATATCACCACATTGGAGACATCTATGACTTGTAATCTCGACTAGAATAAAAACACAGAGCGAATACCCAAGCTACCCACTAGACGTAGCACAATCCTTCTTGTCATCACTCAATTATATTCCCAACGCTATTTCCATCTTTGTCTTCGACGCCAAGTTCAACTCTGTAAGGTGGGAGATCGGTGATGTCAGGTAAGAGAGGCTAAAGAAGACATTCTGACCTGACAGAAAATGTAAATAAAGTCTCTTGTAGTACTATGTGATATAGTATGGGGAAGAGGTGTCTCTGGGGGGGGGCTGTCGAACACTTCAAGCTGGCTGGATCATGAGACTTGGGGCTTTCATGATGCTTCTCGAACCCGACAATGTCCCACCCCCCGAGATCTAGGCAGTAAGACTACAAGTGATGATAGATATTGCCTACAGTAGGCCCACACTTAAACACCATGCTCGGCACTACTCTGACTCAGTACACCGGCTCAAGCAGGACCGACTCTAGGTTACGCATGAACTGTGAAAACTCCTTCCTAGGTATTCTAACCTCTCAAAAACCCGACTCTCATGTTTCCATTACCACCTCTGTTCGATCGAAAATAGTACGGGACAAATGTTATTTCCCGCTCTTCGCCAACCATTTCTTCACTTGCGCTCATCCCAGGCTCCCCGCCATCAGGCTTCGCTTGCCATTTGCTCAATGATCTCTTCCAGCATTTCGTCTTCAGGATGACATAGGATTCGCCTGTACCTTCAAATATTCGCCGCTCTTCCACGATGGGACTGTCCTGCTTCACGATGACGTCCTTGAAATGATCCACCTCCCAGGGGTTGTCGATATCCTCGGCACAGTATATTATCGGCCCCCGCGCCAATGTCAGAGTATTCTGTTTCGTGTGTGGGTGCATTACAATATGCCGAGGATCGAAATTCTTGACGTGGAGTGTGAAAGATGGATGCGCAGCGACATAAGCAGGTGCGAGGCTCAAGTAACCATCGCACACCTTGATACAGGCCGGACAAGGAGGCGGTGTCAGCTCGAACTGATATTGAGACCAGGCTGGCAACCGAAGACGAATGGTTATTTCGATGGACTCGGGAGCCGAGACACGAAATGCAACATCTCCTTCCCAAGGCCACTCCGACTTTTGCTCCAAGGCGATGGGTTCGCCATTGACCTCAAAGGCTAACTTGGCTGTTGTATAGAGATGAACATTGACGAATGCCTTTTTCTCGTGGCCGCCGTAGTCCCACAAGTACCCTCCGAGGCTTGCGTACAACCTTGCTAGGTTGGGAGGACAACAGGCGCACCAGAACCAGCTATGTCGAACGCTCTTATCGGCATTGGAGCTGGCCAGCTGGTTCACATAGGTAAACTCTTTACCGTCCAAGCTCATGGCTGTCATGACGTTATTATAGAGACAAAGCTCCATAATATCTCCATAGCGCCCTTCCAAGTCTAGGTGGAGCAGCCGCTCTGCTAGCATCATGACGGCGATGGACGCGCACGTTTCGGCATAGCAGCCACCTTCGTCGGTTGACTGGGGGAGAAAATACTCGATACCGAAGCCTTCCCACTGCTTAATGGCACCGATACCACCAGTGACATACATCTTCTTGTCAACCATGTCATTCCATAGGCGGTTGAGGGTGCTAGTCCACCTTTGAGAACTGGGCAGCTTCTGGTGGCTGACCCGGTCGAGATAGACTAGATCAGCAGCCCCAATGAGGAGATACATAGCTCGCACAGAATGCCCCTCTATTGTCTGCTGCTCCAGAATAGGCAGATGTGCTTGGTTGACCCAGAATGAACGACTCTCAGGATAAGAGTCTGGCCGGGCCCAAACGTTGTTGCCCCGTTTCTCTGTCTCCCAGTCGTAGTAGTGTTTCTTATCTTGGCCCTTGGGGTTCCCTCGTTCTTCAAGGAAGTACTTGGCAAGATCATATGCATCTTGACGATTGGTTGCCGCATATAGACGAAACAGTGCAAGCTCAATCTCAGGGTGTCCAGGATAGCCATGGAGCTGATGCTCTCCAGGTCCGAAAGTCTGGTGAATATGGCTGACATACTTTAATATTGGATCTAGTAGAAGATCGTTTTTATAATAGGCGCGATGTGCAAGAGCTGCTTCAATGAGGTGGCCGGCATTGTAGCTATAATATTCAATTAGTCGTGAACCTGTCGACTATCGACGGAGAGGGAAACTTACAGCTCATGCATATCTTTGACGTTGGACCATCGCTTTCCGGGTGCAACAACAGTATAGTGAACATTGAGGTACCCATCTGGTTGCTGAGCGCCACGAATCATTTCAACTAGCTCTTGGATTGCGGCATCGACTTGATGATCATATTGGTCCTGCAACAAGTAGCACGCCGCTTCAATCCACTTGGCAACGTCACTGTCCCAGAACAAATGCAGAGGAACAGGCCACATTGACTTGTCGTCGTACACTGGGTGCCATTTCAGCTTGAAGCAGTCATAGCGACCGGTACTGCGTAGCTGGTCGAGCTGTATATGAATTGAGACTTGCGCAATTGTCTTTCTTCGGATTGAAAGCAGCGACTCCCCATGAAAACGAGTCTGTGTGAAGACCGATTGTGGATGCGACATGGTGGGAGCTCTCAATGGAGACTGGAAAGGTCGCGTGGCCACTAGGTTGCAAGGCAAGTAGATGTTTGGAAAGCGAGATAGTCGATTGTGACGTAGTCTTGACCCCGGAGTGTCGCATGATGGATTATAAGTAGCATAATGCATATCATGAACTCGGCTCGTTCCCGTGTTTCGTGAAACCCGATGACCTACCGATCGGGGCGGCCAGCCGGTCGGAACCTGAAGCCGACGCGGGGAAGTACTGTGGCAGCTCGGATAGAATTACCGTTGCAGGGGAAACCATGATATCCAGCGAGGTGTTATTGGATACCATCGCGAGATCCTAGCCGAGTTACGTTGGTTGGCCATGACTGATTCAGGACGTCAGGGAACACTCGTACTCCCTTTCCTCTTCTGAGATAGCGCTCAGCTGACAACCATGATTACCTTGATAGGACCATGGATACAAGCGATGGCTCTCACACTATCAAACGCTCAATGTCCAACTGAACAAAGTAGTATGCATAAAGGTGGCATCTCTGATTGGGCCGCCTGTAGGCTTCACTCTAAGAACATGACGGATCGACGTTGGCTGCCCTTTTCTTAATCGCGTTTTTGAGAACTGCTTATTGCCGGCTATTCCAAGCCACCTCATTTTTAGCCTTATCTACAGTTATTAGGATTCGCAGTGCGGGGGAAGGAATCAGTCCCCAGAATCTGAAGCGGCCAATGCCAAGTAGCGAAGTCTCTCTGCAGCATTCCAAGCCGGATGAGAGGGAATTGTAATCCGAGGACGTTGTTTACATGTACGTAGTTTATCTTTGTATATAAGGCTCGAGTTGCCTTGCGTTTGAACCAACTCAAAACACTTCATCGTTGGCTACACCTAATCGCTGCCTATTATTTATAAACCTCGTACCCAACTCTGCCCCATCTAGGCCATCATGACGCCAGAGACGCCAGAGAAGGTCATCCCGACCACCCGTGAGCTCGAGGCCTTCGACTTAACCGACGATCGCACAATCGAGCTCATCAACGGTGCCCAAGAGAGCGACGCCGCCGACCGGAAGCTGACAATTCGTCAAGCCTTCAAAAAGTACAAGAAGGCCGTCTTCTGGGCCTTGTTCTTGTCGACCAGCCTTATCATGGAGGGATATGACTTAGTCATCGTTCGTGTTGTTTTCTTTACATCGCCCAGCCTCCGCGCTCTAGTTGAGCAAGATGACACTGACTCTTACGGATAAAGATTACCTCATTCTATGGGCAAACGCAATTCCGAGAGCGGTTTGGAGAATACGACAAAATTACAGGGCGCAAGCAGATCACGCCTGCCTGGCAGTCTGGGCTCTCCAATTCGTCCCTGGTCGGTCAACTTGCTGGCCTTGTAGCGAATGCATATTTCCAAGATCGGTTTGGTGCTAGGATGACCATGATGGTTTTCATGGCATGGATGGCGGCGGTGATTGCCATTCCTTGTTTTGCGCCGTCGCTTCCTGTTCTGGCCTGGGGAGAAGCGATGTGTGGTGTATCGTGGGGTGTTTTCCAGGTAATTAAGACATTGGGTCGAGTTTCTTGAGTGGGTGGGTGATCTGTGTATAGCTCGCTGACAGCTTCGTTCTATTTGTACAGACTCTTTCCACGACATACGCTTCCGAAGTCGTTCCCACGGTTCTCAGACCATACGTCACCGCCTATGTCTGCATGTGCTGGGGCGCCGGCACCATCCTCTCGTCTGGCGTCGTGCGAGCTGTATCAAGCATCGAAGGAGACCTCGGCTGGAGATTGCCTTTCCTCCTCCAGTGGATCTGGCCGGTTCCCCTTTTCATCGGTGCTTACTACGCCCCTGAATCGCCCTGGAATGCGGTCCGACGAGGAAAGATCGACATGGCAAGAAAGAGTCTGATACGCCTCCGCCAAGATACCCCATACAGAGAGGCCGAGGTGGACGCTACCCTGGCCTACATCAGGCACACAACGGCGCTAGAGGAAGCCGAAACCGCGAACGCGAGCTTCATGGAGTGTTTCCGAGGCACCAACCTCCGTCGAACCGAGATCGTCAGTACTGTCCTCGTTATGTTCACCAGTCGAGATCGTCGTACTAACAGTTTGCCCTTCGACGTAGAACTGCGTCGTCTGGGCCTCTCAAATCCTGGGCGGAAACGCTCTCGTCGCTTACGCCGTTACCTTTCTGCAGGCGGCAGGATTCTCGGAAATCCAATCTCTCAACCTCAACATTTCTCTTTCGGCATGCTACATCATTGGCGGCATAATTTGCTGGTTTCTCTTCCCGCATATAGGCCGGGCAACCCTTTACATGACCGGTCTGACGTTCCTTTTTGTTTGTGGCCTAATAATAGGTGGCCTCGGTTTCAGTGACGCCAAGCAAGCGAAAATTGCAGTTGGCGTCATCATGATCATGTCAAACCTTTGCAACATGATCACGGTAGGACCTGTTTGTTACGCCATTGTAGCCGAGACACCATCAGGGAGGTTGAGATACAAAACGATTACCATTGGAAGATTTGTGTACAACCTTACTGGACTCGTCGAACATACCATAACGCCACGCATGATTTCTTCTCTCGGTAGGCATTACCCTCCCTCCTCGATCTGTATGGTTGGAACAAGACCCTACTGACACTTTATCCACTGATCAGGATGGAACTGGGGAGCAAAGGCCGGCTTGTTCTACGCCGGCACCAACCTTCTCTGTAACATCTGGTGCTGGTTCCGCCTTCCCGAGACCAAGGATCGTACTTTTGGCGAGCTTGACGTGCTCTTTGATAACCAGATTCCGGCGAGGAAGTTTAAGCACACCGAGGTTGACCGTAAGTGGTTTACTAGCTCGACATGTCGTGTTTCCGTGGGTTCAGATGCTGACTTAAGTTGATAGAATTTGCCCAGCGGAGCGACTATGTAATGAAGAAGGACGATTTGGCTTGAGTTCATGTAAACATCAATTAACTAGACATAGACAGCCTATTCGAGATGGAGGCTGCATACACTTTCTAGTTGCTTAATGCTATAGTGTTCCAGTCCGAGAGAGGCATGGCGGCTATTTATTAGTAGGAGCGGAACTCAATTGAAGCCTTTTATTACTCCGCCATGCTGGTCTTTTGCTGTGTGTCAGCATCCTTCTGCTCTTCAACCCACCTGTCTTGATTCTGTGCAAATTAGGCGAATATTAGACTAACCATTTAGCCCCATTGAGGAAATACTACAGAAGGCCGCCCCGGGAATTAATTATAGGGCTGTGTTAATGGCGGCTCGGCCCCCAAAACGCGGCCTGGTAAACCAAGGTAAACAGACTGCAATCAGGCAGCAGGATGATTGATTGACTTGACCAGGCAGAAATAGGTACCTAAAAAGGCGTTGGTGGAGGGGGGCGCAAACGAGGCTGTGCAGCGTGGTGTCCTCACAACCTGTCCTTTTGCCCAAACTAGGTGGGGTCGTTACAATTATATCTAGACATGTCGTGGAATTTTTTTGTTACGCTTGAATATCACACAGCTGTCTAGCCATGAGCAACAATCCTCCCTCGCGAGGCGACTCGGCCAGCGCGAACTCGCAAGGCGACTCGGCCAGCGCGAACTCGCAAGGCTCGGCCTCGGCCTCGTCGCAAGTGCCTCTCCGGCGATACTTGGACGACGATGAAGCCGGCCGCGATCCGCCGCCCGAGTATTCCTTCGCCGACCCGAGCCAGAGCTTCCCAGCCGCCGCCGAGTCGGACGCCTATCCCACGCTGCTCCCCACCCACGGCCCAGGCTACCCATTGCAGCCGTTCTCGGCCGACTCCAGCACCGCCTACTATCTCGACCCCCGCCTAGATAACGACCCGACGTTCCTGGAGCAGCACATCCACAGCCTCGCCGTCCAGCCGCCCCGGCCCTTTGTCCGGGTCCGCGGCGTCCACTACGAGACCAAGAAGGCGGGCGACAAGAAGGACCGCAACGAGGTGGTCGACTTCGACGTGCAAATCGAGCTGACCCCCCTGCTGTACGAGGACATGGCGCTGCGGCGCGGCTGGCAGCGGCTGGAAGCCGTCCGGAACTTCGACAAGGTCCGGCGCGGCACCGTCTTCCCCACCCGCGCCCCGGGCTACGGCGGCACCGGGACGCCCGAGGACGGCACGCCGAGAGTCGACCAGTGGTGCCAGCGCTACTGCGGAAGCCAGGCCCAGCTCAAGGCCTTTAGCCTGGAGCGACGCGTGGTGGGATGGGACTTCGCCCTCGTCGGGGGCAAGCTGGACAGCCTCGTCCGGTCCACCAACTACCGCGGCCACCTCGCCGTGACCTTCCCCACGCTGGACTCGCGCGTCCAGATCTACAACGACTGCCGCGCCAACCGCTGGCGGCTGACGCGCTGGATCGAGCTGGTCTTCTACTTCTCCTTCCTGTGGGTCTTCTCGTGGCCGTGGCTGGCCTTCAGCACCAAGTGGTTCGACACCGTCTACGCCGAGTGGCCGATGGGCCAGCCCGACGACGCCGGCAACATGCGGTACGCGTGCCTGAGCGAGGACCAGTGGTACGACCTGTGGCGCCGGCCTGTTCTGCGAGCCATCCTCGGCCGCAAGCAGGCAACGCTGCAGCAGGCCGACCTCAACGATGCGTACGACGCGTACGACGCGCCCGGCGCCGAGGACTTCATCAGGGGCGTCCAGGCCGGGCTGGAGGTGGTCCAGCGGACCTTGGGGTGGGGAGCCGACACCGAGACGGGCGCTGCGGGCTGTGTATCCTCGTAAGCGTTTCATGGGAGCAGAGACGGGTGACAGCAGTCATTGCTTTTGTTTTCTTATATCCCCCTTCAGTTGGGGGTTTTTGGTGGTTGGATTTGGTTTCATAAGTATCGTCTGGATCAGGGGCAGAGCGTCAATTCATTCATTCATCTATTCGTATATATACTCGTTCATTCGTTCATTCCATACCCACTACGTAGGCTTGTGTAGGTATGCATGTACTCGCGGTAAGGTATCTAGCGCCCTCATCTACTCCGTAGTCTATCAGACTGTACTAGTAGATACTATTATGCATAACACCAACATCAGGCCAGGGAAAGCCTAGACCATCACCCAACTTTAAGCATAACCCTCTACCCCCTGCTGCTCTTTGGGCCCTAATTTTTACCTCCTCTACATGCCGGCCATTCGAGTTTCCCCTCTAATACCTCGCGCCCGCTCACAATGCCCCCTCACCTTCCGCCTTGAGTCGCACCTCCGCTGCTGATCCCCCGCCAAGAGACTCGCCTGTTGGCTTGGCTGTGGAGCGCCGGACGGAACTTTTTGTTCGTTGTCCAAATGCAGGAGGTCGTTATGCCGGCCCAGTTTCACAACCTACCTTTATCGCGGCGGGCGGTGACCTGCAATGATCCAACGACAGTACCGAGTGAAATTGGGAATGAGACGCTGTAATATTCCGTAGGCAGTTGGTTGCAAACTACATAACGTCCATGATAGCATCGCGGTGCAATGCTCCGTCCCAGCCGGCTTCACCCTCAAGCATTCACTTCACATCACCGGCCACGTAGACAAAGATGGCCTTCCTGAAGGCCTTCCTGAAGGGAGCGGTGGCAGCTTTGCTGAGTCTCCCCTCGCTCGTCTCGGCAATTGAGCCCCCGCGCCATCCGTACCAGCCTGTGGGCAACGGCCATCGTCTTCTCATCTTCAACGAGACCAGTCCCGGCGTCACGATTCGCCCTTCGGCCGTCAGTGTGGCCTGGTCGTCTGCCGGCCAAGATGGCCTGTACATTACCTCCAACTCGGCCGGAGACCTGGTGCTCACCAACATCGTCAGCGGCAGCACCGATACCTGGGTGACGGCCGACCAACTGCCCGAGGACCTGCACGAGTACTGGATCAGTGCCGACGCGACCCGTATGCTGATCGCCGCCAACGCGACCAAGCAGTACCGGCACTCGTACTTTGCCGATTACTTCATTCTTGATGTCGAGTCTGGCGAGATGACGCCTCTGGTAGAGGACCAGGTGGGCGATATTCAGTACGCCGAGCTGGCTCCCGTAGGAGACTCTGTGGCATTTGTTCGCGGCAACAATCTGTTCCTTCTCGACTATGGCACTGGCAAGACCAGCCAGATCACCAGTGACGGTGGACCGGACATGTTCCACGGAGTGCCCGACTGGGTGTACGAGGAAGAGATTTATGGCACTCGTTCCACGCTGTGGTTCTCGCCTGACGCCAAATTCATCGCCTTTCTCAGCTTCAACGAGACCGGCGTCGGCACCTTCACCATTCCCTACTACATGGACAACCAGGACCTCGCACCGACTTACCCCGAAGAACTCGACTTGCGTTATCCCAAGGTCGGCTCCACCAATCCAACGGTCCAGCTCAGTCTGCTGGCTGTCTCGTCAGGCGACTATGAACCCGTCCCCGTTGACGTCTTTGAGCCCGATAACCTCATCATCGGCGAAGTCGCCTGGGTGACCGATACTCACACGGCGCTCATCTACCGCGCATTCAACCGTGTTCAAGATGTGGATGCCCATGTCGTGGTTGATCCGACGTCTTTGAAGTCCAAGGTTATCCGTGAACGTGACGGCACGGACGGCTGGCTTGAGAACACCTTGACCATTGCCTATGTTGGCCCTCTCAAATCTTCTGGGAATGCCACATACTACGTGGACCTTTCTGACGAGGATGGATGGAGTCACATCTACTTGTACCCGGTCAATGGCGGCAAGGCCATTCAGCTCACCTCTGGCGAGTGGGAGGTCTCCTCGATTCTCTACATCGACAACGCCCGGAGTCTGATCTACTATCAAGCTTCGACGCGACACTCGACCGAGCGTCATGTATACAAAGTCTCCTGGGCGACACAAAAGGTCACTCCTCTTGTCGACGACTCCATTCCCGCCTACTGGTCTGCGTCCTTCTCTTCAGAGGGGGGATACTTCATTCTCAGCTACCAGGGCCCTGACGTTCCCTACCAAGAAGTGTACTCCTCTAATTCTACTTCCAAGCCGCTGCGGGTTCTTTCGGACAACAAGAAGTTCTACGAGGTCATTGCCGAGTATAACCTGCCCAACATCTCCTACTTTGAACTCGAGCATCCTGACGGTTACACCATGAACGTCATGCAACAGCTACCCGCCAACTTTGACCCCTCCAGGCAATATCCTGTCCTATTCACGCCCTACGGTGGTCCTAACTCCCAGTCTGTTAGCAAAAGGTTTCAGACCTACGGATGGGAAGCGTACATCAGCTCCGACCCGGAACTCGAATACATCACCTACACAGTTGACAACCGCGGTACTGCCCAGCGCGGTCGCGCATACCGATCCACCGTCACATCGCAGCTCGGTAAACTTGAGCCTCTGGACCAGATCTGGGCCGCCGAAGAACTCATCTCCAAGTTTGACTACATCAACCCCAATAAGTTGGGCATGTGGGGATGGTCTTACGGCGGATACCTCACTGCCAAGACGCTTGAGGTTGACTCCGGCGTTTTCACGTTTGGCCTCATCACCGCGCCGGTTTCTGACTGGCGCTTCTACGACTCCATGTACACTGAACGGTACATGAAGACTCTTGAGGGAAACCGCGAGGGCTACCTCGAAACGGCGGTGCATAACGTCGACGGCTTCAAAAACGTCGAGGGCGGCTTCAGCGTTCTGCACGGCACCGGTGATGACAACGTGCATTACCAGCACACGGCGGCTCTGATAGACCTGCTTGTGGGCGGAGGGGTGTCGCCTGAGAAGATGAAGATGTTTGCATTCACGGATAGCGATCATAGTATCAGTTACAACGGAGCGGATGTGTACATCTACAAGTACCTGACTGAGAGGTTGTATGATGAGGTCAAGAGGGTAACGAAGGAAACGGAACTGACGCATCAGTGGAGCAGAAGACAGATTCACAACTAAGACATGATACGCTGTTGATTTCGCGTCTAACTTGAATACTTATTATATTAGATAGCGCTTCTTGTTCATATTTTTCATCTTGCCATTTGTGCCAATCTCGGGTCTGTTCGGTTGATGGGGAGCAGTGCATGTATCTAAATAACCATGCATTTGGATATGGCACAATTGGGGCTATCACTTCTTACGCGTCATTATTCTTGAGAGATACTCCTTGATGACCATTCGTTCCCATTCAAGCACGGCACACATAACTCGCAGGACGGGTACGACAATAGGCGAGAATGAACGCCCACGTCAGCACTAGCGACAGTACAGATCTGTCAAACCTCCTGCGCTTGTTATTTGCTGACGAACAGACTTCCCCTCATTCGTGTCACTATGAGCTGTGTACTAGGCTCCAGTCACGCAGGGGAACGGGTCGTGGCGCTGAAACCAGCCAGCCAGGTCGCAAGTTCTTAGACAGACTTGAGTATTAGCTCACAGACTATTGGCTGCAGAGGAGGTTCTAGTGTTCCGGCCTAAGGATCAGCCGACCAAGACTGTGTGTACCGCGTAGCAGCATATGGCAATTCGGCTGGCTCGTTGGTACTCCTAAGAACACGGGCGAATTGCTCAACAACCATGGGTAGAACCGGTCTTTGGAACTCACAGGCAGTGAAGTTTTCCGAGTGGAACAGTTAGTTATCTACGTCGTTGGCCATCACATCGTGACTCCGCACCTGTGGCAGCCAGACCGAAATGGCGTAAATGCCAAATGTAAGCCAATGTCTTGAAAGTCGAGCTAGACACTGGGCGGCTTGGTCTAGGCCCTTCGAATGTGAATTGAGCTGAAAGTCAGAACGCTTCCCCCCATCAGCGCTTGCCCATCCTCATACTTTTGCCAGACATGTTCCAAGCCCGTGACTGGCTGAGGCTGTATCTGGACGTGAAATACCCCTCCGCCTTTTCAGTGTCCTAGAGCTCTGCGGACCGGTCCAAACATGTGCGGCACCGGGCAACCATCTCACAAGGGCAAACTCAGACAGTCCTACAGAAAGCCACCTCATAAACAAACATGTTATAAATATATTGCGCATGCCTACTCAGGCAAAGAACTTTCACCACAGCGGCCTTCGTCCTCGGTAGCACATTCTTAAAACGACAGTGATACCAGCTGCTAGCCTTTCCAGCCGCAAAATGACGATTCTTGACCCTTCTCTTCCGGTGCCACCACCCAGTGCGCCCGATGCCCTCAAGCCAGATGACATTCTGAAGCATCCTTCAGTCACAGACCGCAAGAAGGAGCTCAATGTTGGAATCAGGGACGTGCCTTTTGCAGACATTGATCCTGGTGTCTTCAACGGGGAGCTTGTGAAGCTGAAGATTTACGCCAAACCAAACCCTAGCAACCTGGAGAAGCGCCCACAACTGGGAGGGGGTAACATTGAGGAGGGAACCTATTCAGGTACCCAAGCCGCCTTGACTCACGCTTACAGTCGGATCGAGCGCAGGTAAGTCTCATGCTCCTGTGTGCCTTTGGAAGTGACCAGCCACTGATTGTCTTGCAGCTACGAGTCTTACTTCGATGTTTTGCAGGTCGAGCCAACTTTGCCTCGATACACGGACCTTTCCGCAAAGACAAGCATCTACAAGTACTCAGCCTACCCCAAGAACGCGGATGGAACCACGGCGCAGTACCCACCCCACCTACAGGACATTCCAGACAAAGATCAAGTCGCCGAGTGGAAGATTTTCAACGCGCTTGGTCTCGCCGAGACTTCGTTCCTCCTCCAGCAGGTTGTCCCAGACACTTTTGTTGGGAAGACGGCGAGCTGGTTGTTCAGCATCACCAACGGAAACATCAGCGGCGCGCCCGACCAAGGACCGAACATCAAGGCCTATGAGACGTACAACAAGTTCCACCGCAAGTCTGGAACAGACATCGAGCAGGGCGCCAACATCGGCCTTCTGCCCGACTGGTTCACAGATCGTCGGTTCGCAGACCAGTCCTTCACCGGGACCAACCCGACAACGATTGAAAAGGTTCCCAAAGACCTGTTGGCCGAGTTCATCGACACCGCCAAGCGGAACGGGTATGACGACTGGGCCAAAGCCCTTCCCCAGATTGATCCGAGCTCGCTTTTCGTCCAGGACTGCCGCTACCTCCGTGCTGCCGTCGGTGCTGGTCCCAATGAGGAGCTGAAGCACAAGGAGCCGCTTTCGGACAACAATTGGGCCTGCGCCGCCGTGACGCTCTTCCAACTCCACGACAATGGGAAGCTGCACCCTGTTGCCATTGTTTGCGATTACAAGACGAGCATGCAAAACTCCGTCACTATTTTCAACAAGAGGAAGCTGCCTACTGATCCATCCGCTAAGGAAGAGACTGACTGGCCCTGGCGATACGCCAAGACGTGCTCTCAGGTCTCGGACTGGATCCGTCACGAGATTTCTGTCCATCTGACTCGCGCCCACATGATTGAGGAGGCCTTGATTGTTGCCACCCACCGCACCATCCCCATGAAGCACATCGTGTTCAAGCTCCTCGAGCCGCACTGGTACAAGACACTCTCTCTCAACGCGGCCGCAAGATCCACCCTTGTTCCGCAAGTCATCAAGGACCTAGTTGGCCTAAAGCCGGACTATCTTTACCAACTGATTCGTTCCGAGTTCGAAAGTTTCGACTATGTCAAGAATTACGTGCCTAACGATCTCGAGCGACGAGGCTTCCCCAACACGGCAGACGGCCTCGCCAAGGACAAGTACAAGAACTACGCTTACGCCAAGAACATGCTTTCCATGTGGACCTGCATCCGCAAGTACGTCATGAGCATGCTTTTGATGTACTACGACAAGAACACGGCGGACAAGATGATCAAGGAGGATCAGTACGTGCAGAACTGGAGCAACGAGGTGCAGACAAATGGCTGGATCAAGACATTCCCCACCATCCAGACGCTGGATGAGCTCTGCGATGCCGTCACCATGAGCATCCACATCGCTGCCCCATTCCACAGCGCCGTCAACTATCTCCAGAACTTCTACCAGGCCTTTGTCCTCGCAAAACCCCCAGCTCTCTGCCAAGCGATGCCCAGCAGTCTCAAGGAGCTCAGCGCGTACACGGAGAGCACCCTCGTCGCCTCGCTGCCTTGTGGCCGACAGAGACAGTGGCTGCTTGCGGTGCAAGTGCCCTGGCTTCTCAGTTTCAAGGTCCCCGGTGACAGAAGTCTCATCACGTTCGCGCAGTCGCAGTGGAGAGCCCATCGCGGGAGTGATGACGAGGACAAGGAAATCCAGAGAATAAGTGAGTTGTTTTATCTTGACCTGAAGAAGCTCGAGGTCGAGTTTCTCGTGACCAGTAAGAATATGGATGCTGGTAGTGTTCCCTACATGGTTATGGATCCGTCTAATACGGCCGTGTCCATTCTCATCTAAGCGTCGTTGAGGAGAGACAAATTTCAAGGATCAATGGGTCATCAAACAATATTCTTTCCATAATCTTCATCAAGTAGTAGTTGAAATTCTTCATTTCTGTCGTCTTTTCATGGAACCATCTCAACTCCAGACTCAAAATCATGGTCCTGGCAGCGAAATCCAGTGCCTGGGTCGTCCGTGACGTTCCGGCTTGACCACGACGAACCTTTTAATTGGCTAGTATGTCCCTTATTGGTAGCTCGTACTCGGCCGGGGTCTGGGTTCCCGAAGGTGCTTCCGGCGACGGTGAGTCTGAAGTTGCAAAGTTCAGTGTCGGACGGGTCGGGATAGGAGTGGTCAGGGTGGACGGCACCTCTCGAATGGTGCTTTCCGGTCCTGGCTTGACGGCACGCGGCCGCTGGATAGTCGGCAACTCGAATAGACTGTCCTGCGACTCCCCCCTGTTTAGTGACTCCCCCCTGTTTAGTGACTCCCCCCTGTTTAGTGACTCCCCCCTGTCCCGTGAATGAGGCCGACTGATTGCTGAGGCGCTGCGGACCAGGGTCTTTGGGTCGTGTTGTGGGTGGAGCGTGATGCGGAACTCTTATCATTCGCCACTGGTGTCTCCACCAACTCCAGTACGCCATACAGTACAGTATCAAGGATGTCGTGAGATCAAGCTGGGGCACAGGATTGGCCAGTCGTCTTGGCTAAACGGGGGGTTTCTTTCCAGTCCTCCAAAGGCTTGAAGCATGACTGACTTCCGAGTTCCAAGTCAGGCAAATATAGGGACGGGAACACTCTGGGAGTTTGGTAAACTAAGGAAGGTTAAGAATAGACATCCCACAGGAAAGGTTTCAAGCCGCGCGGATCTGATATGGAACAGTATATCGAAGATCAGCTAGCCACAAGAAGAACGAGTAACGATCCCTACATTGGTACATGGGCAAATCAGGACAGCACCGTGCAGGACGTGATCTAGAGATAGACTGTAAAGTTGTAATTAAACCTCCATCTAAAGAAACAATCCCTGTCACATCTCAAGGCTTCGGAAAGAAATCCTTGTACTTGGGCAGGGCCTCTTGGAAGCGAAGTGGCTTGCGGCCAGTCAGCTTCTCAACATTGTCGCTCGTTTCCTGCATGAATCCGCGAGCCACCATTTCACCACAGCAGAGCAAATCCCCCATGCAAAGCTTCATAGGCAGCGCTGAGAAGTCACCAAAGAAGTCTGTCGGCAGTCCGCGATCCAGCCAGTACTGCTTCAATTCCTCGTCCGGCATATCCACCAATTGTCCCTTGTAGCCAGTCTGGCTGCAAATCCAGTCGAACACTTGCTGGTTGGTAACAGCCTCCGGGCCGGTGATGTCGTACACCTTGTTTGGCTCGCCCTTGCCGAGCAACAGAGCTGCGAGAACGCGACCGCAGTCTTCCCGCGCAACATAGGCGCCGGACATGCCATGGCTGTTCGTCAACCACTTGTCGCCACAGAACTTCCAGGATGGACTGAAGAGGGTGGCGATGTTGTCGGCATAGAGATAGTTTCGCTGGATATTGTAGTCCAGCCCCGAGGCGTAGATGTAACCCTCTATGACGTGGTGGTCCCGGGGCAGGAAAGGAATGTCTTCCTCATTCTCAGCTTGGATGCCAGCCCCGACAAACGAAGTGTAGCAGACTCGCTTGACGCCACAGGCCTTGGCAGCCTCGATGGCAGTCCTGGCCTGGCGTCGTCGCCCTTCGCCGAACAGCCATGTCGAGACTATCGTGACGGCCTCGGCACCGGCGAAAGCGGTCTTGAGGCTCTCAATATCGTCGTAGCTGGCGACGCAAACGTTGATGCCTTTGCTCTTCCACAGCTCGAGGGTGGGGGCGGGGATGGATTCCAACTTGTAGGTGGTGAAGGTAAGCTCATCTTCCGGCTTGGCAATCTCGAGTGCGTACGAAGCCGCGACGCTTCCGAGGTTTCCGTCAGCACCGGTGAGAACGAACTTGGGCATGTTGATGCAATTCGGGGGATTTTGAGTGGATGGTTGTATAAGTCAATCAGGATGAGGAATAGTGTTTTGTGAAGCTGACAGATCTATGGAAGTAAACGGAGTTTTTATATCGAACATGAACCTTGAAGCACACCACGTTCGTCGTAATTGACCCAACGAAATGTGGTATGACAGCTCTTCTGACGGCCATGCGTGATCCCACACGTCGACTGATCAATCAAATCGCCACTAGAAATAAAGTTGATATCGTCAGCCCATCCGCGCTTACGCAGGCCATCTGGCCATTTTCCGGTGCGGAACTAACTTGTAATGGTGAAGCTTGTTTCCCTCGAGTGAAACAATAAGGGAAACTCGTGAGCCCGCGGTTCGTCGTGGCTCTCTTTTAGAGTGGATCCCGAAGATCGGTGAGCGAACATCTGATCGGCATAATCCGGATATACGGCCAACGGGATGTAATCCTTGGAGACCATTCCACATTCCGATCTTGATATATTTCCGTGGACACGCAGATGCTGGTGCCCCGTATTAATAAATGCCGCTTCTTACAAAGATGTCAGTCGATGGACAGTGAATAAGGTTTTCTTTATCTATTGCAACGCATCATATTTAACAGGGGCATGTTACGAACCAGATGGAAAAACAACAGGGGTCAGCATCAATTGGACCAGGTAGGGGTTTTCAGTGAATACTTCGCATTTTAGTGAACGTCTACAGCATCGATCGCAGGGAGGGACCCCTTCCATTGTCGGGTCTCAAAACAAGCTCTCTCCCTCCCTCTACTCTTGCTGAGTATCTGACATTCTGGCCAAGACTTTATTTATTCTGCCTCCATAGCCATTTGTCGAAGTCAACTGGATCCAGCCCCTTCGGCGCTGATTTCTTCGTCGTTTTCCAACGCATAGAGCACGCGCCAAAGCTTGCATGGCTCGTTGGATTTTGCATTAAAGCCTTCGTCCTCTTCGTCGTTGGGCTGTCTTCACCTTCGCATACAACCCTGACGTTGTATGCGTTCTCGGCGAACACGACCGCTCGAGCCTGGTCGCCATGCGCGATGCTGATTTGGAACGCGTCGTACTGGACCCGTGAAACAAGTATGCCCGGGCTCCTGCGGAACTCTTCTCCCAGAACTTGAAGCAAGGAGTAGCAATTTGTCAAGCTAGCACCCGGATTGTTTTTCATGCAGAGCGGATCACCAATTGCATCGTCCAAACGCTGTATCTCCAGGCGCCGAGCATCACTTGCGTGGAGCTCCGGTGCAGGAAGTGAACAGACAGTACAATCACACTGGAAGCCAAATGCCTGTTGTAGCTCTCTTAGGGCGTACCCCTCAATGCAGCTTCCTCCTACGGCCCTGTTCATGACGACATCATTTACAATGGGCGAACGGTGATTGGAATAGCATCTTGACTAAGGCCGCGAGCAGAACTCGCGTAATGCTGTCAGCCATACAATGCGCTGATCTACCTCATTTAGTTGGTTGTACAGTATATGCGGGAGGCCTACCATCACAATCATGAGTGGGGGCCGTGTCATCGATTGGGCTGGTGACTGTGAGGATTGCAGCATATCATGTGAGAGGGTGGTTGGAACGAGTACGAAAGTAGGCATAACATTGCTCTTTGCAGTAGGCTTTAGGATGTGACCGCACCTAATCCCACTGGCAATAGGTGAACTGGGGTCGTTACGGGTTAGCAAGCGTTGTATCCACGACGAAGTACTTCTTTGTGAGGTAATTAGGTTTTCGTGTATTTAGTGGCTGCTCATACGCCAAGTTTAGGATGCGCTGGAAAGAAAATTCTTGCAAATGTAACGAAACGAGACTATCCAAATCAGTCCTGTATTCTAAGAGACTATCATCGATGTTTCCGTTGGATTCAATGATAAGGGGCGGTTCCCCCCTCCAAGAAGAACTGCCAAACAACCTCTCAGCACTCTTTCTCCTTGTCGATGACTGCGACCGGGTGATAGCAGCATACTCGCGTTTGTTTGGGTTACGTCTTCTTCCAATTCCATCTCTTCCATTTTGCTGTGACAAGATTTCTTATGCTTGAAGCACTGTGGATCAGCGCCATTTATCCAGCTGTTGACTACTACGCTTAGACTAGAATAACCATCCCGCATTCCAAGGTGCTGCTGATATCCATGCTGTATTTGAATGCCAACGCACGATGGTTGAAAGTCTGCTTTTTTAATATCACACCGTTGATAGCTGCTAACCAAGCACAGGAAATAATGGTATCAACAATCCAGAATACTCCGTACCTAAGTCTGTGGCTTTAGCTTGTGGGGTTCTGTATTGGAGCTAGAGGCAATAATCGCCGAATAGTCTCAGAGCTAGCGTAGACTGATTTCACCTTGTCATCCAAAACACCTTTAGTCTATGTAGGAAGCGGACCATGCAAGCCTGGTCAAGATACAACCTCCTTGCGGACTTTAACTTCCATCGCATCGGCGACATCCTCGGAAACCACGACTAGTTAAACTACCCAGGTGCCACCTCGGCGACATTAGCTCCTCTAGGAACAGTGCCCTCCTCCGAGTCGAACTTGAAGACACAGATTACAAGGTGCCGTTACTCGGGGAAACAGCCAGCTGACAGCGCCTACGAGAGAGGAGATCATTAATGGCACGGAACCCTTCATGCAAGTCATCCATAATACGTGATATCGAGCCCAATCCTTTCACTTGGTAAAAGCAGCGACTGCCTCCAAAATTATGGCGACAGTTTCATCTGGCTTGCTCAACATGGGCGAATGACTGCTGGCGATCTCCCTGAGAGTCACATCCCCTCCGGCGTCTATCGCGCCTTGCACAAAGACTCTTTGCACCTGGACTGGAAGGGCTTTGTCATCGACCGTCGCTAGGTACCACACTGGCACATCCTTCCAGCCTGCATGAACGTCTTCAGCACCCTCGGTGAAAGCCTTCGATGATTGCTTCTGGAGTTTCCCAACCCAGTAATTACCTTCCTCCTCTGGCAGATCGTGGTAGAATAGTTCCCTTGGATCAACCGTAATGTCTGTGAAACCCGTCTCCGCGTTTATCTCCCAGATTGGCGGTGGTTTGCCCCCGATACCTTCCAAAAAGGTCATCTTAGCCATCACGAATCCAGTGGCGATCATGAAAAAGCCGATGACGCGTCCGGACGCATCATCTTTCTGGTGCTTCGTCAGGCCGTTGATCGCACTACTACCGACGGCACCGCCGTAAGAGTGCACGACGACGACGACATTCCGCCCTTGTGTGATCTCTGCCAGGATGGAATCTCGAATGGCTTTGACATCGTCTGAGAAGTTCGCAGCGGGGTCTGATAACGTTGTCGGAAGAGCGACGGAGACACATTTGAATTGATGAGCCTCCATTGCTGAGACAACTTTGCCCCATGTGTCAGGACTATGCCATGATCCAGGGACGAGGACAAGTGTGGGTTTACTGGACATGGTGAGAACGGGGAAAAGCTGAAGTAGTTGATGGACGTAAAGGAGAGAGGGATGCGAAAAGAAGATGAGATTGAGCCTGAAATTGAAAAAGAGAATCATAACCTGGAGATATCGTGAACATTTAAATACAAACTTGGCATGGAGAGAACTTGATTTCTTGTAAGTCTGACAACCACCTTCTTACTTTCAACTCTGTCATGCGCGACCGACCGGGTCCTTTTCGTAGCTCGTCTATTCTTCCAAAGACAGCCTAGCCTGTGTTTCTGTGGCGTTTTTCCCCGTTGGGAAGTTTTGTTCACAGTCAGGAAGACGGCATATCGGCTTGGGCGACAGTCTATGCCTAACTGGGTATCGTGTAGACTACTAGTGCTGACATAAGTATCCCGCCCTGTGAGATGCAAATCTCAGCCACGTTGCCAACTTTGTCGCTTCGCAGTCAGAGAGACTCAGATTCCGCACGCTTGCTGGGCTTCCGATCGCCTTGATATCGCCAGTTGCGGCTCGTTCTAATGGAGCCACCATCCATCTAGCGCCATGAGTCAACAAGCCACGACAGAAACACCACAAAGAACCCGCAAAAGCCATACTCGGAGCCGGAATGGATGTCTCACCTGCAGGAAACGCAGGGTCCGATGCGATGGAAAGCAGCCATCCTGGTAAGTACTTGGTGATGGAACCATGACAGCCCTATCCGAGTGGATTCAACATATCGCCAATGTCCAGAGGCCTTCCTCCATTGGCCATTGATCCCTTGGCGCCGCAGTACTGTGTACCTGCACCCAGCCAGCTTTGCTAATCGTAGACCAGCACCAGGTGTACCACCGCTAACAGGTTATGCGAGTTCGGCGCTCCGCCTCTACCGCTTCGAGACCGCAGAGCCCTGTGGCTTCCCGGCGAGCACCAGCCTTGGGCTGCGGACTCGGTGGTGGACGACTCGCCCCAGCCACAATCACTCGTGCGGAATGGACCGTTGACCTTGCAGTCAACCGATCCCTTTGACTCGTTTACAATTCAGATGCCGTTCAAGTCGAAAGAGCTCCTTCATTACTGTCAGTGATCCCCCTATTTCAGTCAGTGCTGCAGGTGGGGACGTAGTCAATTAACCCTGGTCTTACAGTCCACCAAACGAGTAACTTATCACCCGTCGCTTTAACGGTCAAAGAAAAAGAAATGTCGGTCCTTCCCCATCCGCTTCTCGCAGACCTCGTTCTCAACGTTCTATCCGCAGTTTTTCCTTGCTGGTCCAGAACCCCGAAGCTCTCCGAAATACTTTACTTGTAGCTGGCTTATACCACGCCTGCAAGGTCGGAGAGCTGGAAACGTATGAGCCAACCCTGTTATTTCACAAGATCGAGACCATCCGGCTATTAAACCAATGGCTCGACAACCCTGAACCAGGCGGGTTTGCGACCTTCGTCCGGTATATTGCCACGCTGTGCTTTACAGAGGTAAATTCTTCTCCCGGTCGTTGATGCGTGTCACTGCTCTCTCCAGCTTCCTCCATAGTCTCGATTGCGACCAATGCTGACGCCTGATTGAAGTGCGGTTTTGGCAACCTAGCTGTTGCAGAAACTCACCTCGATGGTCTTATGGCGGTGATGGACATTCACAGTCCACTGAACCGAGGTTTCGACGCGGACATCAGCTTCGATGAAGAACTAGCAAACCGCTATCTAATCGTGTGAGTGTTGAGGTAATATATCACATGCAACAACTTGCTGAGTAGTACCTACAGGACCTACACCTTCGTCCATGGCATCAAGAGCCGAATACAAGGGAGCAAAACCCTCAGCAACATTTTCCGACCGGACAGAACGACCAACTTCTCACAGTTGATATCTCTATTGCATCAATGGCACTCGTATGACATCGGGGGGTTTGACCTGAGGTTGAAAGCGATGCGGCTTTTCCCCTCCTTCTTTGTGGCACTGCCTTCGAAAACAACATTTTATGACATCGACGGATCAACGATGATTGAATGCTTGAGAAACTTGACTAAGTCGGTTGAGTCAGTCAATGTCAACCAGAGCACAGACGATCCAGGCTGGGTCTGGGTCGAAGGCTCAGCATCAAAGCTGGACCTCGCTCTCGTCAGCTCCCACATTGCGTCTCTGTTTGGCCTTGGCGGAGCAGTGCTGCCGGATTTCCCAACGGGACAAAAGCTCACGACTTCTTGGTGCGGTGTCTCCGCTACTTCAGGCCTTTACTTACACAGCGTGCTGGGCCTCTGGAATGCGGGCGATCCAATGGAGCTGCGGCTTTTCCGACGCGTCATGTTGATTCTCGTGCGAGATCTCTATCGAACCATGAAGGAAGTCGAGATCCTCGGAGTCTCGGACTTCTGGTTCTGGAAGGTCTTTACAGCAGCTTGCAGCTTAGCAGCACACCCAATGCATGCGTGCGACCAGACACTACAGGGACTTGATCGCTCCATCAATGCCTTTATTCGGCGTTGGAGTGAAACTACCAATGTCGTCCGATGGAGAGAGGCTGAATTGCGGTTGTTTAGCATTACCTGGTCGGCCAACCTGCCTCGATGCCTGGCGGAAGATGTATGGGAAAGGGCATTTCGGGGGTAGAGAATGTCAAGATTTTGTGGAATATCGAAAGGTCAAAACCAACATCAGCTTAATTCTCTGATTAAGGTTTCTATAAGTCTATTATCCTTTCGCAACGGAAGAAAGCTGAAGGCAATCTGAAACTCATAACGTGTAATGGGTTAATTATAGCTATGTTGCTGACTCTGAAATCCTATTATCTGTTGCCCCTCTTTAATAACAAGGTCAATTCGGATCATTACTAAAGCTATAATGCGCAACGAATCTTCTTGATGGCCCCGAGTAGTTAAGCGCTCGCGACGTCGCGAAGACTGGTCGATTCGGCGGACTACCTCAACTGCTGATCAACCCAACCCTCGTCATTCATCCGGTCTCGCCAGCCATCGTCGGCCATCTCAGGTCCACATTTCATGCTTCATACTTGACAACCAAAGGGACTGGTTTGGGTATTCATCCAAGGCCATGCGCACGTATTCGTGCCAATCATCGTTCCAACCACTATTCGCATATGTAGCCGTCGAATATTCCCAGTAGGTCGGATACCACGATGCAAACTCCCAGTCGATGATGATTGGCGTCCCATCGGGCTGCACTATGATGTTCTTTCTCTGGAAGTCATTATGGGTAAAGACAGGAGAGCCATCGCCGCGAAGGACAGTCGATAGGATATGTTGGTAATACCGAGTCTTATGGGCCATCCGCTCGCCGGTTTCGAGGAGGTATATCCGAATAATGCAGTCTATTAGTTCGTCCTCGGTTGCAAATGATGTCTTGACCTCGTGGGCACCCTGCGTCGCCGAGAACATATCATCGAGTGGCGGTCCGCCAGCAATGTTGCCGAAGTAGCCCGGGTGCTGCAGTTGCCGGAGCTGATGGAAGTAGGTCCGAAGGGTCCTGGCGATGGCGGTTTTGCGAGCCTGGTCCAGGCTGCCCCACAAGTTTAGAAGCGTTGTGCCTGGCACATATTGCATGACGATATATGTGACGATGCTCTGTTTCTCTCGACGTTGGTAGATAGCGTAGACCTTGGGGACTGGCACTGTCGTGGACTTTGCTACGTATAGCATGTTATGGGCCTCGATGGGGTGGACATGAATGCCGAACTTAATGACGAATCTCTGCTGTATCCTTATGAGGTGAGAGCCAGTGGACTGGTTAAGGAAGACTTCGGAGCCATCGATGTCATTTGGAGTTGGCAGAGGATTGGGATAGGTCTGAGACTGGTCCATGAATAGGATATCGTATGGCGCTGCCTTAGGCATGATGGATGTTGTTTTTGTTGAGAACTGGGAAAGTGCTTGTTGTTGGTGAGCTAGCTATGGGAAGAAAGAAGAAGAAAAAAAAAGAGAAAGAAAAAAAAGTGAGATGCTGGGGGGGATCAATCATTCACTGGGGGGGTCCAGGGCAGTGCTCCGGATGTTAGCGCTCCAGGTAGCCGCCGAGCCGCCTAGGGACCAAACCAACATTACGCGGTTAGAGGGCAAGGGCTTCAGGTGTCATGGAGGGTCGAATTCGACATGTGCAGGAGGGGAAGCCAGGAAGTAAAACCTATCAGCTGAGCGTGAGTTGTATGTTTCGCCAGTTGGGAGGCTGCTCGAGGATAAGGCGGTTCGGTCGTTGCGAACAATGCACCAAGAGGGCATGGTCCATAAGGATGGGCGCGTTGCAAACGTGTTGTTCAATCCCGAGATCAATGGGGTTACAATAATTGACTTTGAACGGTCTTCACTACTCAGGCCGCCTCGGCGTCCGTTGGCATAGCTAGTGCCAAACAAGCGAGCATGGAAGCAAGAGACAATGGATATCAAGAAGGCGACTGGAGATTCACGCAATCGAAGCCGATCAAGTCGAGGATTTCCAGAGGACATTGTGATGGCGAAGACGGCATTCTTAGACGGGAAAATGCGCCGGAAGCTATGAGTTAACGGGGTCAACTCACAGAAGCTTCCGTGTTGCCAGGATATGCGCATTTGGTAAAACCGAGAACGCCACGTAGCCAAGCAAGAACGATTCGTCGTTAGCGCTCACACCCTCGTAGCCCTCGTCGAAGATATATGTATCGGCTAGCGTGATTGCGATTAGAGAAGTGATACGCATCTTTGGTATTGATATGGCGGCTAAAAGACCGCCCATAGCAGAGGTTAGCTGGTGTCCAACTGGGCGACAGCTTTAAAGGGCTGGTATATTTACGATACTTACCTAATAATTCTTCACTATTTCCTAAATATTGGAGCCGGGTGATGGCGGGGAGCCGGGTTGTGTCGGGACTTTTGTTTCCTATAGGACTAGGTAATTACCTAATGACCGGTCAAAAAAATCACCCAAGCTCAGGATAAAGCAGCGGCAGCTCAGGAATATAGATAAGAATGGAAATTAAGACGGTCTAGATTCATCGCTGACTTCTACTGTATTGAGCTCTCAATGAATGACAGTGACCCCGCCGCGCCCTTCGCGCTGATGACGAGTGTGTCTAAAATGCCGCACTTAAAAACTAGCCTGAACCATTGATGAGATGAAACTCATTGAACTACTAAATACTAAGCCAATCGCATATTATATGTACCATGGAGACCCTAGAAACAGTCAACGTCTCAGACGCATATCCTGAACACGGCTTAAAAGCCTACAGCGTCGTTTTCGGTGCTTGGCTCGCGCTCTTTCCCGCCTCTGGATTACTCAACTCAACGGGTATATTCCAAGCATACCTGGCGCGCAACCAGTTAAGCGACTACTCGGAGAGCGAAATAGGATGGATCTTCAGTGTTTTCGCGTTTTTGTTCTTCTTTGGTGGATTGCAAGTTGGTGCGTCACGCCATACGAGGTGCTCCTAGTCCTGGATTTGCTAACTTCTGACAGGACCAATGTTTGACAAATTCGGCCTCGGCTTTCTATTTCCCATTGGCGCATTGGGCTTGGTGCTGTCTCTGATATGCACAAGCTTCTGCAAGAGTGAGTTGTAACTCCCTTGATCTGTTAAGGAGAGGCGTCACGGCTAACACTTGAAGCTTACTACCAGTTCTTACTTGCATTCGGCGGCCTCGGGGGTGTTTCGTCATCGATCCTTTGGACATCCAGCATCGCAACTCTTGGCCACTGGTTTCATCAAAAGCAAGGCCTTGCAACTGGTTTGGCAACTACAGCCGGTGGCTTTGGGGGCGTTATCTATCCACTGGCGTTTAATCAACTCTCGAAGCGACTGAAGTTCCCTTGGGTGCTGCGATGCTTTGCGCTCCTCAGCGCGGTGTGTCTCTTGCTGAGCTTGCTGTTCTTGAAGACAAGACTGCCGCGGAACAAGCACGCAACGACCATGTTCGACTGGCGTGGATTTAAAGACGTCCGGTTTACTTTGACGATGTCAGCAATCTTCATCCTCGACTGGGCGGTCCTCGTCCCGCCTGCGTACATCACCACGTATGCGTTCTTCCATGGCTTTGACAACATCTCCCCGCATATTCTAGCAATTACGAACGCGGCGTCGATATTTGGACGTTGCTTGCCTGGGCCAATAGCGGACAGAGCAGGCCGCTTCAATGTCATGATTGTCTGCTCGGCACTGTGTTCAGTCTCCATACTTGGTCTGTGGCTGAACTCGAGCACGAGCATTGCGGCAATGACGTCTTTTGCCGTTCTCTATGGGCTGTTCAGCGGTTCGGCTTATAGTCTGACGCCCGTTTGCGTTGCACAACTCTGCCGAAAGGAAGAGTACGCGAGCAAATATGGTACGGCATACGGGATAGTGAGTCTGGCTACCTTGGCTGGTATTCCCATCTCGGGAAACATCTTAAACACGGGGGGCGGGAACAATTATCAAGCGCTCATCTTGTTCTGCGGCTGTGCCTACTTGGCTTCTACGATGTTGTTTATTATAGCGAGAGGGGTCAGTCAAGGCTGGAATCCACGGACCAAGTTCTAAACTTAAATCAGGATAGATTTTGACTCAGGCTACACGTATGGACTAGTGTGCGTGACAGATGGCAGGTGTTCAAATCATTGAGGGTGACAGTGGACGTAAAGAACATGTCCCAATACAAGGCGATCATCTACTCCTTCAGAGGCCCAAGCACCATCGTCTTCAACAGTCCTCCAGCAATCTCGCACTAATAATTCACCCGCCCTCCTCATTTCTGGGGCCTCATCCTGTCAGTGTCTCGGAACCCAATTTCCGCTGTATCCATCGCACAGCAGAAGAATTCGTCGACGTCGAGGACACGTATAGGGTAACTGTGATGACGATGACGTGAGAAACAACTAGTGCAGCCCGTTAGGTTTAATGAGAGCGTGCACGGCCCCATTCCGTCAAAATGACAGTGCGCGCTGAAGAGAGTGTTGCGTAATGCAGTACGAGTCATGTATCAAAGTGGTCGACGTGAAGTGCAGAATATTCTGCTTTTTATCTACACAGACTCTGGCACTCGAAGGAAGAAGCTTGCTCGCTCTTCTACTGAGAAAACATGTAGATTAACCAAAACTGTACGTGCCAATGCCATTCTTCTATAATATCTCTAGTGTTGGTTGTATCGACAGTTCCTGACTGGTACCTACATAGTGTGACAGTCTACTCCGTACCTCCCTACACGAGCCATCCAATCGTGGCTAGTCCGTATATGCACCTCGCCAGCTTGAATGACGTTGCTCATCTTACTAATGTCTTTCGGAATAACTAGTAGCTCTACTCTCACCAAACCTGCCATACGCACGACGTCTTCTTCCTTCACCCCCTGCTACAGCCGACCTCCCGCTTCACTTCCGCTCCTTCTTTCGTACCATGTTTCTATGGTGGAAGGAAGGAGTCTTGTCCAACACAGCATGCGCTCTCCCACGGTTACCACGATGGCCTCCCATTAAATTCGTCGCCGTTCTTGTTTTCCTCACCTGCATCCTCTCGCTATGGGAACTCTCGTCACGCCTATCACTGAACTACCAGCGAGTTGCCACCACTGCCGTCACATCCGAGGAGCCTCAGGCTTCGGACCTGTCGTCGACCGACCAGAATGGCACGAATGTCGCCACAACGCCCGAAGCACTTCGAGTGACAGGTCCGTCAGCAGAAATGCTCGAATTCTGGAGCCGGCTCGCCACCAAACTATATGAAACGAAGCCAATCGCGGATAAGATATCAGCACCAGGCCCCCTCGGACGCGATAATTTCGATCCTTTTGGGGCCACTCCGCAGACGTACACTGATGTCCTCGAAGTACCCGACGACCAGTTCCAGTCGCTGCAGCAGAAACATGGAGAATTCGTAGAGAGCATCAAAACCCTTGCACCCAAGATGCCCTACATCCGAGATACCCGGGGAGTCGTCATCACCTCAAAGGCTTCCGACTACGGCATTGCAGTCACAGCCATCCTTATGCTGCGGCACATTGGGTCGAAACTTCCCGTCCAGCTGTTCCTTGACTCAACAAACGAGCATGAGCGAGAAAGATGTGACCAATCACTATCGGTGCTGCAGGTAAAATGCCTGAATATGGATGATTACCTACGCTTGCCCGGAAATTTCAGCTCGACAACCCCGAAGCTGAAGAAATTTCAGTTCAAAGCCTTTTCCATCCTCTTTTCCAGCTTCCAGGAAGTCCTGTTTCTCGACGCCGACGCATTCCCCATTCGGCAACCCGACTACCTCTTTGAGGCGGAGCCGTACAGAAGTCTTGGCCTGGTGACCTGGCCAGACTTCTGGCTTCCGACAATATCGCCCATTTTCTACAACATTACGGGGACGACAATGCCGAATGTCACAATGGAATCGCGAAGCTCCGAGTCAGGAGTAATGCTCTACGACAAAGCTAGACATGCCGACAGCTTACTCTTGGCTGTTTACTACAACTTTTATGGCCCAAAGTTCTACTACCAGCTCCAGTCGCAAGGCGCCTGGGGGTCTGGTGATAAAGAGACGTTTCTGCAAAGTGCCTTGGTGCTTGGAAATCCCGTCTGGCAAGTCAAGAAGCCGCCGGAGATGATAACTCCAGAAGGGATTAACTACGGTAGTGGCATATGGCAGGCGGATCCTGAGCAAGACTGGATGTGGAATTCGGCTGCAGTAGAATCCGACGACAGGTCGCAGGAGAGACGTACAGATGCTGAGGACGAGAATGGTAGAAATACTACCAGAACAATGTTTGCTCACCTCAACAGGGTCAAGATTGATACCCGACGCCTAAACCAATTCGTGGGGGATCTTTTATCCAAGGAAGAGGACGACGTGGACGACGTGGTCTCAAGGATTTGGGGGCCCGACAGCGAGGCGGTGATAGACGTGGCTGGATATGATCTCGAAAAGGTGATATGGGAGGAGATTATCAAAGCGAACTGTGAGCACTCATTCTTAGAAGAGTGTGAGAGGATACGAGACTATTATGATGAAGTATTTATCAAAGAATAATTTGGTAATGAGTTCGCTGTTCTAAAATGATTCTTTTTCCTTTGATTTTATTAGTAGAGTGTAGGTTAATAGCGAGAAAGGAGGATTGTCTAGACTAGAAGAAGTAAACACAGAAAATGACAAGGTCGCGATTATATCATTAGCGGCGGATCCTGGTTCTACTACCTCCTGTCCCGGTTACCTCCAATGTTCATTGCCTTTTATTATGGATCACCACGCATTAGACTTGCCGCTGTGGTTCGCTTAGCTAACATAACACGCGTGTTCGGCCTTGGACATCGAAGCTTGGTCGCCGAAAGTCGATGCTGGCGACAGGCTATGCCTAAATCATCATTGTTTCAATGCCACCCTTGCAACACGCGTGTCCGCAGCACTGCTCAGAAACTCGGTTATTGGCTGTTGACCCTTTTTAGTGTGTTTTGCCCGGAATGTGGATATGTCAGATTCCTGCTCTCGTCTCTGAGATGATAGGGCACAGAGTCTGGAGTGCCTTGGCTACAGATCATCAATTCTAAGGGCCTGCAAGACGCATGCCGGGGATGGGGGAGGAGAACAAATGAAAGGAGATCAGCTGAGACTTTTGGGGGTTTCTTGGAACTTAAAACCAACATCATCCCCAGCTTGGAGGCTTGTAGAAGAAGCAGCATCTCCCACGAACGTTTGGTCTTCTGGCAACCCCACGAGGACTTATAGTAACCGAATATTATGGCGCACAGCAGCTCTACTGGGAATGCATCAGCTCGACCCATCGCCAGGATGGAAAGTATCACAACGACGCTGTGAATTTCGAAGACGAAGTTGGATTGGTGCCCATCGGGAAGTTCAAGCAGACACGCCCGAGTCGCAACTTGTCGACGGAGATGAAGTTCTCTGCTGCGTCCTGTCGCAGTATGTAGAAGGTTGGGCGTTTGCTCTTGTTCTTCAACAGGAAAACGGGCAACCGAACACCTACAGACGAGTTGGATACGTGCGAGACGATGACCCGGGGTTGTCAAGGGTGCTTATTAACGCCGATGCCGATGTATCAGGAAGTGATCATAGTCTAGTGGAAATCCTCACTCAGCCAAGAGGCCAATGCTCTCGCAGAAGGATGGGGAGGACGGACTGGAACCCCCCATTCATCCGGGGAAACTGCTCAACATCCAGACTGAGGCCCGATAATAGATGTCAATGAGGATATCCCAGAAGACTCGGCTATTGTTATCAACGATCATGGGCATGATTGCTCTGAGGCCTAGTGCGGAGGTGCTGCTGGCGAAGCTGGCGATGTCCATCTTGTTAGATTCGACCCTACCCTTCAAGAATGGGCAGAGGACGAGGGTCCCAAATTTGACCCAATGGAGGACCATGTCCATTCGATACGGACGAAGGCCAGGGACGAAGGCCAGGGACGAACACTATGAAAGCGGGCTTTTCGGTTGGATGGAAATGAGGATGAATTCACTCTGGGAGCAAGGGGCCGACAATGCCACGCGTAAAGCCCCGGAGCTAGGTTGGGAGTCTTGGTGATGCAGGAAGATACTGACTTGAAGGTACTCTTAGTAGGGCTGCCGAGGTGCCCGAGACGATGAGGTTAGTGTCTCAGTACCATGGGGAAAATGGCCTCCAAAAGCGGCACCGTAAATATTCAAGAATGCATCCTCAACTCTCCGAAAATAGAGGTCGATTACCCAGGAACTTGTACTTCTAGCGTGTTTTATCTTGCTACCTCATCTTGGCCTCGATCGTTCCCAATGTTTTACTCCATCCAAGTTAGCAATGATAATACGGCATGAATTGAGCATTTTCTTTTCTTAGGACACAATGATGCCATGGCCGCTAATAGCTCATGCCAGTTCGAGTGATCCTCCGTCGAGAGGGCAATAGTCGTCCTCATCAGGGTGTTGGTAGTCGCAGAGTGTCTCCTCCGTCTCGTTTGTATCCAACCCAGCTGCGATATGCCTGTGAATTACCGTTAGCAATACTGCGAACTAGCTCGGAAGTGTATGTCAAACTCACTTATCCGTTGCCAAGACCTCAAGGCCGGGGATGCAGTCGATCAAGGCAATTATGATAAACGAGCCCACACCGGCCCAGACGAAACCAATTGTCACCTCGGCGATCTGGATCCACAGCTGCTTCAAGTTGCCGTCAAAGAAAACGCCGCCTTCGATGTCAACCTCGCCGTAGGCTGCCACCTTCTTCTGGGCAAACAGCCCAGTGCAGATCGTCGCCGCAATGCCACCCACGCAGTGCGTCGCAAAGGTATCGGCATTGTCGACCCATCTCCAGCGTCTCGCCCAGTCGGTGAACTTGATCCGCAGGGCCTGTCGGCACAGCAAGGCGCCGAAGATGCCGAAGAAGAACGACGTGGTGAGGTCGACGAAGCCGGCGGCTGGCGTAATCATGACCAAGCCCGAGATGGCGCCCATGAAGATGGAGTCGATGGACCACCGTCCAGTCTCGAAGAAGGTTATCAAGGCCCATGTTAAGGCCCCGGCTGAGGCGCACAGGTTGGTCACGGCGAGAGCCATCAGAGACTGGAAGGACAGGGTAAGAGTCGTGCCGGCGTCGAAGGCCAGCCACGAGCCCCAAATGATAATCATGGCCAACAATTGGTAGAAGGAGTTGCCGGGTCGGTGAAGGCGAATGTGCATCGGAGTGCGCACGGTGGACTTGCGGGAGCGGAAGATGGGATAGGAAAGATATAAGCTGATAGCCATGGCTGTAGCACCAGAGCAGACGTGTACCGGCGTTCCTGGTTTGTCAGTTCTCGCCTTCATCTACCAAAATGATTTGGGGATATATGGCTAATTACCTCCAGCAAAGTCGAGAGCACCCAGCGTCTCTCCAAGGAATCCTCCGCCCCAGACCATGTGAGCCAGAGGGCAGTAGATGAAGGTAGCCCAGAGCTGCGCAATCGTGTCAGAACAGACCTAGAAGCTGGGAATCGTCGACAAAACTGACAAATATGAACGGCACCACGGGTAATAACCTTGCACGCTCGCAGAACCCGCCCACCGCGATGGCGCAGACAGTCGCCTCGAAGACCAGCTGGAACTGGCTGAACAGGAGTGCGGGGATTGTCCCGACCGGCTCCGCGAGCACACCGCGATGGAAAAGATACGTGAAGCTTCCCACGACGGATCCGCCCTCGCCGTAGGCCAGCGTGTAGCCGACGATCCACCACTGGATCGAGCAGGTCATGATGACGAGCACCGCGGGGATGGCGCTGGAGAGGCCATTGCGCTTCCACGAGTAGCCGCTGTAGGCGATTCCGAGCTGGACGCGTCAGTGAGCATGAGTATTGACAAGGGAGCACAGGGAATAATACCGTGGGCACAATGGTCCAGCAAATACAAGTACAGACAATGATAAAGAGCGTGTCTGTCTTGTCGCAATTCTCCCAGTCTTTCAGCACCGAGTCTGCCATGGCCACGGTCGATTGCTTCAATCCGAGTGCTTCTAACGCAAATGATTCCACATTACAGATCAGCCAGACTTCCACAGCGGAAACCTACTCCTATGTACTGAGAGCCATTGCCCACAGCTGTCTCACAGCATGATGATAACCAGAGATAAGAGGCTTGGCGCTGTGGGTGAGATCTGGACATTTTTGCCAGATCTGGGATAGCGCTATCTGGGTAATTAGCATCGCGAGGATATCTCAAGCCATCGACGTAATTGGCTGAGACATTGCGGTTGTACCTCGTTTATGCAGCCCCTCGCAATTGTGCCGGTATGGGATCAACGAGGCGTGGAACCTCGGTTCGATTAATAATTGATGATACTTTCACCACGAAAGTATCATAAAACTACGGAGTAACAAGCTGCGCTATTGGCTGTCAACGGATATGTTGTCTTGGGTTCTGTCTGAGAATTAGGCGTATATCTTCTTGTTACGTAGTTTGGTGATTATTGAATAATGATTTGTAGTCTGATTTCTTGGCATATAACTATGCGCACAGCTCTGGAGTAGCAGCAATGGTCTATTATGCCGAGGATTGCAATTAGGAACAAACACTGTAAACAGACTCTGGCTACTATCTTTCCATAACACCGATCCAGTCTCCAATTTCCTCAGACCTTGGATCGGGCCGGTATCATCCATTCTCCATGTCGCTTATGAAATCAATGCATAATTCATGACAAGGGACAATTAGGAAGCCATTGGATCATTTTCTCCTCGTAAAGATGGAGCTTTTCGGAGGATTTCAAGACACTGTCACGTGAAACGCAAAGCGTGCGACGAGCGAGAGACGCAAATGCAGCCAAGGCCCAAGTTCCGTCTTACAATCTTACCACGATAGTGCCTTTCTTTGGCGACACTATCGTGAACCCTCGATTCCTTTGTTCTGGGTGAAATGTCTTATTCTCCAAGCACGTGAAGCTCGAGGCTCGGAGCTCAGCCGACTGGCTCGGAACATATTTCATCCATTTTATTGGCTTGTCCCTTGCAGGTGACGAGTAGTGGCGTGACTAAACACCAGAGTCTCGTTAGGCCGCCGGATCCGAGACGCGATTCATTCCCTATTTATTTCCTGCACAGCCACGTTCGAGGTTTCAACTTCCAGGAACAGACTAATAAACTCAATCGAGGGCAGAGTCTCATGCTGGACTATCCAAGATAGAACCTACCTACATTCTCATCCCTTTGCTAAGCTTCGCCAACTCCGTACTGCAAGTAGCCAGCCAACCACCGTCACCATGGACAAGACATCGAGCCCGTCGAGTGGGCAACTGAAATTCTTCAACTACCCGGATTCATGTAAAGGGTATGAACGGTCAAACAGCCCCATTCACGCATTCTCTCAGCTGATGGGCAATTACCAGACCGGACTCACCCAAAGAGGACAAGAAGCCCTTGAAGAATCCTGTCATCAGAGGTCGTATTTTGATTCCCGCAGCTTTCATGTGAGCATCCCCTTTCCTGAGAGAGAACGGAGGCCTCTTTTTTGACCTCATTTCTGCAGGATGGAACACTTCCGCTTCATCCGGGAGACGGCTTGGCGCAATGCCGGCTTCGGTGTGCTACGCAAGATCCGGGAACACATCATGGAATGTGAGCCCTGGTTTGAACCGACCGTCATCCCGATGCCCGAGACAGCACAAGGCCAAGATCAACAGTCGACCACTCCGGCCGAGGCGAAGGGCCTCCCGCCGCAGTTGAAGAATCGCCAGTTCTACTCCGTCTCCGACTATCACGCCATGTATCTCTCAGGCGAGACCACACCGACTGATGTGGCCCAAGCGTTGCTCCCCTTGATCCAGCGAGGCACCTCTCCGCCGGGGAAGCACTCGTCAGCCTGGTTTGATACCAAGGTCGACATGGTTCTCAAGTCGGCCGAGGCATCGACGCTGCGTTACAAGGAGAACCGGCCGCTCGGAGTCCTCGACGGCGTCCCCACGGGAATCAAGGACGACTACGACGTGGACGGCTACGCGACGACGCTGGGCTCTCTGAATGACTACGCAACCACGGTCTCTGACAATGGGTCCATCACTAACTGGTGTGTCCAGAAGCTGGAAGAAGCGGGAGCCTTGAATCTCGGGAAGCTTCACATGCACGAGTTTGGACTTGGTACGTGTTCAACGTCTCTGCATCGAAGTGCGCTCCGTGACACCCGCTGACCTTGCGTAACAGACACAACTGGAAACAACCCAAACTACGGTGCGCCTCCTAATCCGTTCAACCCGAAATACTACACGGGCGGGAGCTCGTCGGGCCCCGCGTACGCCGTCAGCGCAGGCCTCATCCCCATCGCCCTGGGCAGCGACGGCGGTGGCAGCATCCGCATCCCGTCCTCGTACTGCTCCGTCTTCGGACTCAAGCCCACGCACTCACGCCTTTCCAGTCGTCCCGGCCAGAACCACGCGTACACCTGTTCGGTCCAAGGCCCCCTCGCAGTCGACATTCACTCCCTCGCTGCGCTGTACGAAGTGGTCGCGGAACCTCACCCCTCGACGCAGTATCCCCCTCTGGCCCTGCAGCCCAAACCTCCGCTCACAAAGGTTCTTGGGATCCACGAGAGATGGATCTCGCGTGCGGAGCCCGGCGTTCAAAAGCTCGTCCGTGGCCTGGTTGACAAGCTGTGCTCAAATTATGGCTACAGAACTGTGCAGATCGATATCCCCTTCACTTCAGAAGGGCAGACGGCGCACGCAGTGACCATTCTCACTGATGGTGCAACACTGCTTCCGCAGACCGACAACCTCACCCCGAACAACAAAATCCTCCTCGCGCTTGGTCGTTCCACCCCGTCTACTGATTATCTCCTCGCTCAGAAGCTTCGCCGCCTGCTCATGCAGCATCTTGCCTACCTCTGGGAGACATACCCTGGCATGCTCATCATTACGCCCACGACAGCTTGCGCGGGATCGCCCGTCAACGGAGGACGCGCAGAGCTCAGGTTTGGGGCCAGCGACGGCAACCACACCATCGAAAGCATGGCATACGTGTGGCTGGCGAATTTCTGCGGTCTGCCGGCTCTCACTGCTCCCGCCGGCTACGTGATCCCAAAAGGGCAGAGGAACGCGGGTGCAGTGGCAGACAAGAACACAGTGGGTAAGATCCCCGTGGGTCTGATGGCGACCGGAGAGTGGTGCAGTGAGTCGGCTTTGCTTGAGTTTGGTGTTGATGTCGAGGCTGCTGGCGAGGAGATTAGGTGTAGGCCTCCGATCTGGGAGGATGTGATATCGACTGCCAAGTCCCAGGCGAAGTTGGACCATATTGGAACGGATGCAGGGAGCGAATCGTTGGACCTCTTGATTCGCCCATAAGTTGATGCTTTCCCTATACCCGACAGTAATTTCTATCAGACTACTTCCTAGTCATTGCTCAGTAATTCTCCATCTTTTTTATCTATTTTGACCAGACAACAGGGAAGGGACTCTTAATCCAAGCGAAGGTAAAAGGTGATGCTTCTTTCTAGGGGCAAGGCTGTTGAAGCAATGAAGTAGCTGCCTTTGCTAACGAGCAAGTATGATCGGATATATCTATTATCTACCACTGCTGTTGCAAACTATGCTTTACTAATAAACTGTATGTGACGTATCCGTGGATACGCAAAAACCTCGCCTTCGCACTTTTAGGTGCGTACTGCTTTGATAAGCGAGTCAAGTAAGCGCGCAAAAGCCCCATAATAGATCGTCCCATGTTATCGTGGATATGCCATTGACTCAACTCATTGGCGGGTGTTTTGTCAGACCCTTATTTTTTTAACTGGGATTGTTGGTTGATAAAGGGGTCACCCTGACAGAACTTCGATTTTCAACATCTATTTATTGCCTTTTTTTTTTTACAAGCAATCCTCTCATGCACCTTTTTTCTGCCCACACTCTGGGTGTGGTCTACTCAGTACTGGCTTTCGGCCCTTTCTGCCATGCACTAGATGTCAGTGTCAGAATCCGCTCATTTCGATCCATCAGGTTTACTCTATTAACGCTAACCGCCAGCAGGAAAACATCACTACTAACGCTACAACACTAGTCAGAACCAGTGTTTTGCCCGGCAGACCTGTAAAACCCGGCACTGAACTCCGAATTCTCTGTGCCGGAGATTCTATCACGTCAGGCTGGCTGAGCGACTCCGACGGGGGAGATGGCAACGGCTATCGGCTTCAACTCCGAGACGACCTGTCCGGTGAGTTGCGGGAGAATAGATCAGCCCTAGAACTTAAGCTAACTAATATGTTTTCTACAGAGGATGATGTTGTTTTCGCCGGGACAGTGTCTGCTGGTACCATGACTGATGGCTATTTTGTGAGAATTCCGAAGTAGCCGGTGACTCTCCTGAAGAGCGAACTGACTCCGTTCAAAAGGCAGCTTGGCCTGGCAAGACAGTCAAGTACATCAGCGATCATGTCGGCCCGTCTCTGAAGCATCGGCCAAATATTATTCTTCTGCATGCAGGCACGAACGATATGGATGACAGGGCTTTGCTGTCGAGGGAAGGCAACAAGCCTACGGACGTAGCCGAACGACTGGGCGATTTGATTGACCAGATGATCGAAGCTTGTCCTGACGCTGTCATACTGACTGCTATCATCATCGATTCGTGCGATCCCCATAAATCACCCAGAATCTCAGAATACCAGGCGGCAATTCCGGGTGTCGTTGAGAAGCGCCGCTCAGCTGGCCACCATGTTCTGACAGTGGATTTTACGACATTCTCCGAGAGCGACCTTCAGGACTGCATCCATCCCACGATCGACGGATACCAGGAGCTTGGCCACTATTGGTATGACTTCATTACCCAAATACCGACCAGCTGGATCCAGGACCCAATTGGGGTCGATCCGACGCGGAAAGCGTTGGAAGGAACGAAAACTCAGAAGCCGGAAGATGAAGATTCAGAAGCGTCAAGAGTGCAATGGCCACGACAGTTTATGCTTCAAGTCTGGCCACTAGTTCTAGGTATTTGCTGGGTGTAAAATAGCCTCTACCGCCATCTCTGCCTCATCTAAGTAAATCCACTGTAGGAGTCTGCGCCTTGTTGCAGGCCTCCGTGTTTGCCCGTATCTGCGATATACGCACGTTTATCTCTGTTTAGTTCCCATCCCACGTTAAGTTATTATATAATCCCTTCCTTCGCTTATACTGAGCCGCAGCCTGTGTCTCGGTACCGTAATTCCACTCGTCTGATGAGTTGTGAATCTCGAAGCTCCGCCTGCTTCTCTGCGCTACCTGACGTCTCATGTCGTCCAGCGGGACCTCTGATACTGACTCGGCCCGCTTGAGCCCGCTTGAGCTGTGGAAATCAGGAACAGTGGCGAGGTATTGCTATCGGCGCCGGTCTTGAGATTACCAATTTTTACTCAAACTTCGGGTCGCCTGAGAGTGTTATTGAACTTGATTTTCCCTCTGCTCAAGTATTGACATTAGGTTGTTAATATTTATAATTAACTGTGGCGCTTCCATCTCTACTGAACGGGCACTTACATTAGATCTGTGCCGAGCCGTTTACTGTTTACCTTAGATCCTCCCTACAATATATTCAAAACGGAAATATCACTATTGGCATTGCTTAGCTAAGCTACGTCGGCGTCGGCCTTGTGCCATGCAATGCTCACCATATCAGCCTTTCATCAGAATCATGATAAAATTGTCGTTCATATTTGCTTTCACTGAATGTCAAGGTATAGCTGGCTATAACTGTTCAACCACTCTGCGAACCAACGTAAACAACAACCTGCAGCCCACCGGCATACGGAACTGTGGTGCTCTTGAATCCATTCTTAGGGTCGGCGAGATATGTCTGGAGGTCCGTATATCCTGCGCTGCCAGCAATGATGTTGTCCACCACGATCAGGGCTCCGATCTTGAGGTGTGACTGCACGAGCGTCAGTGCCGTCAAGGCGAGGACAGACCAAACTGATTCTGCTGTTAGCTCTATTCGTGGTGCTTGGATAATTTTCTGGACGATGTACTCACTGTCGAGGAGCAGGAAGTCGATTTGTTCCGGGAGATCTGTCTTGAGGGTTTCACGCAAGTCTCCTTCTCTAAGCTCAATCCAACTCTCCAAGGCATCGCCAGCCCTGCTCCAATGCTCACGAGCTCGAACAGCCTTAGTAGGCTCGTTTTCAGTGGCTATAACCTTGCCCTGAGCGTTCTGAGGCTTGGCGTTCTGCGCAACGGCCAGAGCTAGATAGATGGTGCTGACGCCGAAAGAGGTTCCCGCCTCGACCACGAATCTTGCACCGCTTGCTCGTAGAAGCAGGTAGACCAGTGCACACTTCTCAGGCTCGAGAGCCACAAATCTGTCCAGGGCAGCTAAAGCTGGCTGGTCATCTGTACTAACATACGGAGGTTCAGTCAGAGCCTGCGTGTGCAAGTCTCGAAGCAGTTCGAGGGTCGCTGGGGTGGCTTGCACGGAAGCAAGGGATGTCTCAATAATACTCAAATCAACCATTTTGGTGGGTGATTTATGAGAGGAAATTCCTCGTTGAAATGAAATAGATGTTGATGGGGGAAGAGAGTCAGAGCCAGGACCGAGGGCTGGGCATACTAGGCTATACAGAATCTTGTCTTCCGAACTCGCTTGGATATTTGTACAATGCCCTCTGGCCATCTGACTCATTAAAAAAGAGATGACTGTAAAGCAACAAGGAACGAAAGAAGTGGAAGAGGGGGCGGGGAGCAACTTGCAGATGATTCATAGTATGATTGGCTGTTACCGGGATCTGCTCTAGCTTATGCATTATGACTACCAAGGAATGGGTTTCCAGGTCAAGAATACATAGGCATATGCATACGGGATATGGCGCTCCCGAGTTGAATCGAGAAATTCGAAATATTGTGACGCCTGCTCAACAAGAGCGACGCCAGGCCGATGACGGAGCCGCTGCATCATAATCCTACTCGCTGCATTTAATATGATCAACTTTTCGGTCTGGTCTCTTCTGGAACTGGAACTGGAACTGGAACTGGGAGTTTGTTCTGGGCCCCGGTAATCCCGGATCCCACATCGCTCCGTACGCTAAGACTCTTGGTGTCTAATGTCAGTCTGTTTCCGCCAGCGCTTGTAAAGCTATTTAAAACGCGAAAGCTGCCACGCAGCATTAAGTTCATGTATATAATACAAGGAGCAGCAGTCATGATTGGTACGCCTGTTGCTGGAGACTTGGTTCATAACTATAGAACAGCCAAGAACTATGCTAACTATTTAAGCATGGCTGTTGGAGTGGGAGTTTACTGTTTGCCGCCACTGGAGCCGGGGCTTGGGTGAGACTAAAGGTCATGAGTGATTGTTCTGGAAGGTTGTGTCACTTGGTTTTGCATTGCGTCATAGTTTAGTAGCCATTCTTTATTTGAAGTAGGTGAATTGCATTAGAACGGGGTTCCTTGAGAGACGACAGGAGAAGTCTCCCAGATTGGCAGCGTCGAAAGGATTAACAGTCAATTGACGGTAGGTTACATAAACTAATGCTAAGTCAGTTCCCTCCAATGACATCAGACTAGGACAGATGGCCGAGCGGTTATGGCGCTGTGTTCAGGTGTTATCAAGCACATGTACGATTCGCAGTTTCGAAAGAAGCGTGGGTTCGAGTCCCACTCTGTTCAATCTTTTTGCCTCTTGAGTATATTCTGTTGGTTGCAAACTTGGTTTTTTTGTCCCTATATTAGACGTTGTGATTAACGTAGAAGGAAGATTTTATCTGTCCTAAAAACTGTGCATTTTATCTCATTTATTTTATTAATTACACAATGCAGAGGATTTGATGAGGATACTGCATGTCGCAGGATCATTAATCAGTTTGGTGGTTTCTACTTTTTTGCACCATTACTGACTGACGATGGATACATTTATGAGACTAGTCCTATATCAAAAACAGGGACCAACCGGCTACTAGAGAGTAAGACGCGGAGAAATTCAAGGCGGAGTTCTAAGCTTCGTCTATTCTGCTGTCGCTAATTGGTTACGTGAAATAAATGTCTAGTATACTTGAAAGTCAAGCACAGGCTGCTGGTTACTTCATGGCAGCCTTACTTTCCTCCTCCGGTGACGAACTGGTCTCCGCAGAGTAATCCCTTTCCACACCATCAATATCACACACCTCGAGACGCGGTCCCTTGTAGTTCTTGCGTCCATCAAAGATCCACGTTGAGCCAGCAATGAGCAGGATAACGCCAAACGCGGCGACGCAGTAGTTCATACTCGAAGACGATACAGGGAGTTCGGGCGGGAAGACAAACAGGACGGTGGTCAGGATGGCCCAGGCAATTCCCACCAGGTTGCAGATCCACCGGACGGGGGTGCTGAGCTTGAACATCCTGGTCTCGGGAAGCATGTTTCCTCCGCGAAGGACGTTGATTGCAGGGGGGATGGCATATGTAACGCCGAGACAGACAACGGAGGCGGCGGTGATGGCGTTGAAGGTGCTGCTGGATCCGAGAAGAATCAAGCCAAAGATGATGACCCAGGCAGTGGTCCAGAGCAGGGCGTTCAGGGGCACGTCGAGAGTCGGGTGCACCTTGGACCAGGCGCGGCTGAAGGGGAGGCCGCGGTCTCGGGCGAAGGCGTAGGTCATTCGGGCACTGGTAGTCATCAGGGCAGTGGACGTGAAGACCATGCACAAGAGGGGGAACATGACGAGGCAGACGCTTCCGGCCTTGCTGTTGGTGGCATCGAAGAAGATCTGGAGGAGGGGGCCGGCGGGGGATTCGAGAACGGTGTCGACGTTCTTGAGCACGGCGAGGAGGCAGCTGAGGAAGATGAAGCCGGACACCATGCCAATGCCGATGCAGTAGATCATGATCTTGGGGCCCTCTTCCCGCGCGTTGGGAATCTCCTCGATCATGTGGGCGGTGGCGTCAAAGCCCTGTTCAGCCGTGTTAGTCATTTGTTCTTCAGTATCAGTAGATCTGTGCATGTGCTTACGGTCAGCGCAAAAGCTCCCTGCAGGAGGCCAAGCATCCAGGCGACGCCATCCGGCCAGCCGACCTCGTTGATGAATTTCCCGTAGACAAACGAGCCGGACTGGAAGTCGGGGGCGGCACAGGCGAGCACGGTGATGCTGATGATGATGAAACCGGCCATGCTCCAGAGAAAGGCGCTCTTGTTGAACAGGGGGAGCAGACGCGTAGCGAAGGTGTTGATGACCAGGGCGATGAAAGTGAAGGCCACGTAGATAAGGAACTGGTGCCACGTCTCAGACTTGTAGTCGGCGTTCATGAAGGAGATGGTGTCGACGATGATGGTGCTTCCAAGGAGAGGACCGGTCGCCGTCAAGGCCACCCATCCCGCAACGTTGATCCATCCCGTCACGTAGCTAATGCCTCGCGACCAACGGGGCCAGGCGATGATAGCCGCCCAATGGTACTGGCCGCCGGCGGTGGGATACGCAGACAGGAACTCGGCGAGCGAGCAGGCGAGACACAGATTGCAGACGCCGGCAACCATGAGACCCCAGATCAGAGCACTGGGGCCACCGGACGGCATGGCGAGGTTGATGGACGTCGACAGGGCGGTCCAGGTGTTGAGGATGGCGAAGGCGAGGCCCAGCATCGACACCTTGGAGAAGTTGCGCTGCAGCTCCTGCGTGTGGCCGAGGCGCTCCAGGGCGGCCGCATCCTCGGTGGGAGCCCGTGGCTTCTGCGGGTCGTGAAGATCGTGAGCGTCCTCCATGGTGTTGCGTCGAGGGGAGTGTCGGATGGGAAGACGAGGGAGGGATTGAACAAGGGAGTTCGAGTACAGTATTGTGTGCTGGAACCTGGAAACCAACCAAGAAAGCGTGTCTGGGGCCTCGAAGTCTTACATAGTAAGAAGCTGTTGATCATTTGTGGAGCAAGCCGACGACACTTCCGACGCCGTCTCCAGACTAGCCCTCGGAGTGACAACAGGTGGAGGGACCGGAAGCAGACCGGGAACAGTCCGCGGGGTCCCCGCTCCGGGGCCGGCTCGTTATCAAAGCGAACGAGCAATCGCTTTGCGTAACAAGCTTTTGCCAAACATGCGACGATCCCTGGGAAGGGGAAGCAAGCATTGGGGTTCGAGCTTGCTCCACCGCGCTCCCCCCTGAAAGGAAAGGGAAAAAAAGAAGGCTTCCAGGGTTTGTTCTAGAACGGCGGGCGGAACCCACAAAATTGCGGCATCGAACTGTCGGAGCCGTCTTTCAATGCTAGTGTAGGGCGGGCTGCGGGCTGGTGGAATTCTACTACGTAGAAAGACGCCGCGTCGTGGATTTCTTGTATTCAAGCTAATTTCAACCGTTCGTTCAGGCGTGGCGATGGGATTTCGGGCAATTCAGATGTCATAAAAAGACCAGGGTTCGCGTCGTTTCCATCAGCTGAAGGGTTTCTTCCTTCGACCGTCATTGCCAAACTTCATCATTAATCAAACTTTCTCGAAAGTCCTATCAACTAAAGCCCACGGGAGCCGCGCTCTTCATCTTCCCTATCTTTTCGGGAAGTTCCGTCGCACTACTATCGGACGAGCGAGGCATCAAACCTCCACGCGCGGGCATCACGGACTCTGGTCAAGACACAGCGCAGCCTCCACAATGCTAGGAGAAAGTCAGGAGAGAAGCTCAAACCACACGACACGAGGCAAAATACCTCATGCCGACCTTCCACCACGAAGCCAGGACGGACAGAACTCTCATCGTCCAACACGCTATCTGACCCGCGTCCGCGTCCCAGGGGCCTCCACCCGTTTGCGGGCGTTCCCCGTGGGTAGGAGTAGGCTCGTGGAGGCCATGGGTGCAGCAGGTGGCGAAGCGGAGCACGGAACTGCTTGATCGACTCGTGGGATTGAGAGTGATCCTCGTTACTTGACTTATGGGAGATCGCGACAATTGCTTATGCGCCGCGCCGCGCCGTGTAAGAGGATCGTCCCGTACGCTAACAGCCGACTTAGCCGGGCGGTCCAGTAAAACAAGAAGCAGGGTCCACGGGCCAGCCGGACCGCCCGCTTTTCGCCTCGTGTGTCTTTCAGGTGTCTGGTGTCTGGTGTCTGGTTGACAAATGGCTTTACGAGCGTCGTTGGGAGCTCAAGCGCGGCTCTGCTGCGCGCGGTCTTGGATATCAGGTGCCAAGCAGCCAGGTCGGGCGCCAAGGCTGGGGTCAACCCTTGGCTCGATCGATTCCCGGCTGCTGTGCTTCTGCGTCGGCTTCTAGAAGGATCACAGACATCGCGGGTGGCGTTCGAGCCGGATGCATGCCAACACACGCTCTAACACGCAAGAGGCCGCGCTTCCAAACCTTCCAAACCTTCTAATAAACCTTCCCATCCTCCTCCAGACGTCATTCCCACTCGCCTCTGGCCACCCACATCCACGCACTCTCACAGCGGATCATCCTCGATGCTCCCCAATGTCACGGTTACGCCGGAGCTAGGGGAAGGAAGACTCGGCAACTTAGCGCCATCGCCTCCCAGAAAGTGGCCACACACCACCCGCGGGACATCGTCGAAGCATGGCGCCTTGAAACAGCTTACGTACTAGTCCAGAAACAGCCCAATTAAATCCCGAGGAATGCACCGCTCCCCCAGCTTCGCTTTTCTGCAGATCCGAATCCAGTCGTCGAGCCCATCCCATCTCCAACTGCCCATGGCGACTTCAACGAGCTCAGCGTCCAGATTGTAAGACTGGTCACTTTTCTACTCCAGACGGGGTAAATCATTACCCCAGGTCCTGAAGGAAGAAGTCTTGACACACAAAATCCATATTCACCTCTTCCGCATTCTAGCCCTCATAAATGGTGCCATGGTCCGTTCATCTGGATGTTCAGAGACCGGCAACAGCCTTCCGGTATTCTCCCACAGCCCCAGCTCGAGCGTTCGTGGGTCACTTTTAAAGCGGGACAAGGTCAACAACCAATCCTGGTCATCACGTCCTCCAATTTGTCAACGTCTCGATAGGCTTGGACCAACATTGCGGATGCTTCATCCAGCAATCGCCCATGTTACTGAGTCGGAGCCTGTACCCATCAAGACATGTTGTGAAAATGCTGCATGGGGCTTTCAGCAAGGAAACCAACCTTGTTCTAAAGCGACCAGGAATATTCTTCGTCCTGAGCTGCGGCTACAATGACACTATCATGTTCCCTGCCATCGTTCGGAAGGTTGCCGCGGATCCATTCACCCTAATGGCCAGGCTTACTTAGGAACTTGCTCCGACATATATGTTGCAATAGTTCCTCATATGGGCGTGACTATCAATTATATAGAACAGCATTGCTCACTCCTTAGACGTACGACTGCATTGCATCCTTCTCCAATGCATTATCCAACCCATTAGCCTACCTCACGCCCCTAGAGCTTCCCACCACATTAAAGGCGGTCGCATTTTACATAGTGGAGGTTCTGTAGGTGCCACTCATGGTAAGGGTTCTCCATGGGGTTCTCCTACGGTCGCCATTTTTCTCCGGACTGTCTCTGAGTGACCACGGGGTTTTAATAATGGTTTCCTCTTTTTCAATCTGTGATTTCGTAATGAACAAAGATTGAGTCTGCTACTCACGTAATACCCCTCAAGAAAGATGGGACTGGGATTTTTGCAACCCACCACAGACCCTTGTTTCTTGTACGTATTCCGAATCTCACGAACCCACGTGGACACATGTCAATCACCCGACTTTTCAGCGAAGCGCCACATTCCCGCATGTGTGGTAATAAAGCTTGACAGATAGTTCCCAGTATGCTTATCGAGGAAGCACGAACCCTAAATCCAGTATGACTGCGAAGGTAATGCATACGCACACGATGATCTATTCAGTGGACCCAGGCCTACCCTAGACCGTCATGGATGCCCAAAGACGCAATAAAGCGAACAAAGAAAAGGCGTTACCAATCTTTTCTGTCAGTAAGAGAACTTAAGAGAGAGTTAAATAGATTTTGGAAGTACATAACCACTAAAGCTAAATATTTGGGCTTGATGGTGTGTTCTATTGACTTGACTTGCCCATCGTGATGTGTTTGGGCTCGGTGAGCTATGTAATGGAATGTATTAGACCTACATTCGCTATTACTTCTCAAATTCGCAATCTGCGTCCAAAGAATAGCAGCAAAGCAGCTTCTAGTATCCTGAGACGAAACACAAGCGATACATATCTCAGCCGCTTTTCCCGGCTCTTGCGTTCGCCGGCTGAACTTCACCTTAATGCATTATCTGTCGCTTACTCAGCAGTGTTATGACACATGCTAGATGTTAGGCGCAAAGGAAAAGGAGGAGGGGGTTTTCCAGCCATGGGGAGCTATGGCATCTTTACTACTTAATTTCGTTCAGATCCACTGCAGGGATGAATCTGGTTCAAAGGAGATGGTAAGGATTATACCAATAGCCTACTTTTCAGAGTACAAGGGCTGCTCACTGTATTAAAATCATCGAGCGAGGACTGCCATAAAACAGGAAAACGCCGAACTTTGGGTTCAGACTTAAATGTCGGCCAAACTCGCTCTAGGCTTTGTCAACGATTAAATCACCTACACTGTTAATCACGCATGTCTCTGCTGGGCAAGGGCCAGACCGAGATACCCACTCAATTACTCGAGCTCCATAGCCGTGGATATTCGAGATAGTCATTGGCGGTGCCTAACGGAGACAAGAACTTTAAATTGTATGCGGCTTTGAGCCACCGACGGACCAAGTATGTTCCACAGTGAAAGCGAGAGAACTTCATAGAGTTGCAAAACTGGAAGCCGAAGGCCTTGCTCCCACAGGACTACTAGAACATAACCCTACCAGGCCTCCATTAATATAGGGTTCTATAGGCTATGACATCTCGAGCGGACAGAAAGTGGACTGCGTCGTCTTGTTCTTGGGTGCCAGCATTGTGGCCTGCAGAATACGACACACGTCCACTGAAGCCATATTCTTTTCGAGACCCACGATGCTTGACATAAAAAGCCTTCTCGGGCATTGGTTCAAGTGAAAGACATCTTGGTCGTAACCCGTTGGAGAAGACTACTTTGCGTCGGTCGATTGAATCGCGTCTCGTCGACCCGGGATGCCTCTTCATCTTGTTCACATGGTTGGCTACGGCCAAGAACCAAGGAACACTTCCAACGTTTCCAGTAGTGTTAGAAACGGATGCTGGCTGATCGAACCTTGCATGCTACCTTTTTAAGATTTCTTTGAATAAGGTCCTCGACACAGAGCAAGATACCGTTTCTACTATCTACTTTGCCCCTTTGCTTCTCTTCAAGACTGCTGGGCGGCATATGAAAGAAGGATTGGTCGTACGAGAGTCAGCAGAAACCTCAGAATCAGGCGAGATAAGTTGGGAAGAATGGCTTCCTTTGGCGAAACATATGGGTAAACTTGCTTCGGACGTTGATGATTTGAGATGTCCATGGTCATATTGGATAACGATTTGACTGATATAATATGAGTACTCCAGACATCATTCATACGTCCAGGCAGACTTACAAAACCTAGATGATATTCATCTTCTAGTTAAGTTATAAGTCAAGACCACATCAGCCTTGTTGTCCAGTAGCAGCTCCGAGATGGCCGTATTGCCCCGATCGCAGCGAACTGGAGATCCGTCGCCGGCATCGATCAGCTGAGACGCCATCTTGTGATCCCCGAGATACACCGCCTTGTACAGTACCGCGCCTCCCCTCGGCTCCGTTGTAATTCCTTCCTTCAAGACTAGTTCGACCACCTCCAGAGCCTGAAGCCTGAGAAAACCGCCTGGTCTAGAGCAAGTCAATAGTACTCCGCCGCTCTATCAAGATGGTCATCGTGAGTGAAATTGCACACCAGCACTACGTTTCCCTCCCCACGGGATGCCGCTTGGGTAGAGTATAACCTCTCACTCGTCCAATTGCATTGATATCTGCGCCATCATCGAGAAGGTTGACCATGATTTCGTTTTTGCCACTCTGAGCGGCAGCTACCAAGGCGTTGGCAATGAGGTCTGGCGGCCGTCGTTGGACTGATGGACGACCTTCATCTCTCGGATCTATTCGATTCCGTTCGCTCTTAGTTTGTTCAAGGGAGCCTCATTTACGGTCCATGTCGATTCCCCAGGGGCAGCTTTCGGTTTCAGCGCAGAGAATCAGGCAGTACCAGATCTGGATGCTCATCACACTGGGCGACAGTATGTCTCAACGCTCCAAATCAGGTGAAACAACCGAGTCTGAAGGTATCTGAGCTCCCTTGAGCCTGTGCTTGACTCCATGGGCAGATAATATTTTCTTCATGTTCAGTGCTAACGACATTGCGAGTTAAGAGGAGAACGAGAAGGCAGTAGACTTTCTCTATGACCCTTTGCCACCTTTTGCATATAGTGGTTGGTTTGTGACGAGCTTTTCCGTAGGGTTTCTTGCAGTGTACGGGGTATGCAGCGAAATACGTTTATGAGAGCTTGAGTTTGTCTCTGAGCTATCTACAAGTTTTGATTGATTGTTCATCATACAGCCTATACTATCTATGTTGGCATGGGTATGTTCAAATCCTATCTCATCTATATCTGACCGATTTTAACCTGAATAAATCGCTAGTTCGCACGTCTTATGAGTCGTGTTTTCTCCATCACAACCGTGACCTGTCCGTCTTCTCACCGTTCTCATCAAACCAAATTTTGTTACCCGTAATCATGGACTCTTGAAGCGCAGAGCCAATCTTGACCGCCGCCACAGCTGAGGCCAGCTTGACTGGGACTTCCACATCGTCCAAGCAGCAGCCCGTGAACTCGATCGCCTCCTGCTTGAAGGCGTTCTTGAAGCGTCCCCAGTAGTTTTGAGGCAGCTCGTGCCTGATGCCGCCGGGCTGATAGATGCGCACCAGGTTGGATGTGGGCACAAGGTTGACGCTCAACTTGCCCTTGGTGCCGATGATCTCGGTTGAGTCTTCCTGGCCGGCGGCCATCATGCGTGAGCAGTATAGATGGACGATACGGCCGTCTGAGAACTCGATAAGTCCAATGGCATTATCGCAGTCGTTGTGCTTCTTCAACGCAGGCTCGACCGCCGTGATGCCAATTGCGGAAACAGACTTGACCTTGCTCTCGCCGTCGTCGCCAAAGAACCACAGCGCGAGGTCGATGTCGTGGATGGAGCAATCGACGAAGATGCCGCCACTGAACTCGGCATACGCAACAAAGAACCCGGACGGGTCCAGAACATCGCAGGTTTGACTCCTGAGCACGGAGGGCCGTCCAATGAGACCGGCCTTCATCTTGTCATGAGCGTCTCGGTAGCTTTCATCGAAGCGTCTTGAGAAGCCACACATGACCTTCAAATCTGGGCGGGTTGCTGCTGCGTCGACAACGGTTTGAGACTATGGGGGATCAGATAAAGGTATCGGAATAAAAGTCTGCTAGTTAAAACTCACAACTTCAGCAGTTGTTGCCAACGGCTTCTCGCATAGCACGTGCTTGCCGGCTTTGATGGCGGCAATAGTCTGAGCCGCGTGAACGGCGGTCGCAGACGCGACGCAAATAGCCTCGAGGCCCTCGTGTCGGATCATGTCGTCGTAGTTCTCGTACACGCTCACTCCGGACTCCTTGAGAGTCTCCTCGGCCCATTGTCTCTCTGCAGGGTCTGGTGATGAGACGGCAACGAGTTCAGCGCGAGGGACCTGCTCGAAGAAGTTGAGGGCGTGGCGCTTGCCCATGCGGCCCAGGCCTGCGACGCCAATCTTGAGTTTCTGGGGAGCCATGGTCTGTGTAGGGGAGACGTAATTAGGTGTGTGGAGATTGCTGGTAGAGAGGATAGAGACGTAAGACTACGGTCAAGGCTGGATCGTGTTTTATAGCTCGAGACGACAGATCGGCTGGGGAAGCGGGCTCCATGCGAGTTCTGGGGAGATCCATTTCTGCAGTCCACAGTTCCAACGCCGGACTTGCGTAGGTCCAATGAATCTCGACGCCATGCGGCCACAGAGGAGCAAGATGCACAGGGCAGATTTGCTCAACAAGCAGTTGTTGGTGGTTGAGGCCCGCGTCCTCCACTTGTTGTGGCGCCTCACAGCGGGAATCCTTACCGCTTCGAGATGTTGAGGCTAGAGGCCCGGAGCGGGAAGGATATTTGGCCCGTCGGAGACTTCTCCTTAGCGGAGGCTTTTACCGACTTCGGATCCTGGGGCAAATTCCTCCTGCCCGGGGCCTTCTTCGGCGGATCTGCCGTGGAGCTCTTCCTTGATTCAAGGGGCGGTTCTGGCGGTTTGCGTCTCGGCTCTCCACTTCAGCGATGATCACTCCGCTTCACTGCAACCATGTCGCGGACCTTCAGTGGGGAATGGCTCGCTTGTGGTGCGACGATGGGTGTTGCAAGGATTGGATATCTCTGACGGATGCAATTGGCTTAATATTAAGAAGTCGCCGCGTCTCCTGAGGCCTTTGCTCGCTCACTCTCTCTCTCATCAGTCGAATTCAAAGTCCCGGCTCTCAACTCTTCTAGAATTTCCAGCCTATTTCCAGCCCCAGGCTCTTTTCAAGCTGATCTGAGCGCCCGCCGTCGGCCAGAAGTGATCATTCTCGGTCTTCATCAGGACGTCGAGCAAAGCCATCCGCTCGTCGTCGCGACTGAACCGATCTCCACATGACGCAATGCCCAGAGATGCGGTGAACATGGCCGGGATGGTCCCTCTGTTCGACAGCGCAATCCCACACAGCTGCCGGATCTCGTCCTGGACCTCCTCCTCGCGCCTCTGCTGCGTAATCATGCGCCCGGGCCCTAGTTTGGGCAGGGTTGGGTCGTAGCAGAGCAGAAGGGCCCGTGCCAGGATGCCGTGGGCGACCCCGATAACTGGCGAGAAACTAACTGTCAGACGCGTTGCGCTTACTCGGTGCTTTCTGGAGAATCAGGACTCAGGACTCACCGACGGCGTGGTTCATGTAAACAATCTGGGGAAATTGGTTACCAGAGCTAGGATCTGCTGGCCCGTAGACGAGAGGGAGGTACGACGACGGTCGAGAGTGCAGCCAGCCGTCATCGTACTCCTTCAGGGCCTGGTACTCGCTCGCCTTCTGGTCGCCGTCTCCAAAGCAGAACTCAATGACATTGGCACAGTGGACAATAATACGGTTGGCCCACACGTCGTCGCTGGCCTCTGTAAACGACTGGTCGATGAACGGGTGGCTGAGCGAGATCTTGATGGAGCGCTGGCTGGCAAATGCCATGGTCACCTCCTGGCGCAGGCCGATCCAGAAGGCGGCTTTCCTCATCCCAGTGGCCACGGCCGACGAGTCCTGCGCGTTCATGAACACCTGGATGCCAAGCAGGTGTCCCTCGTGATCGGTCCCTAGCAGCGGAACTGCATTCGGTCGGCTGTGTTAATTAGCCGCGGCGACAAGAGTGGACCAGGCCACGTTGGGGTCCTACCGTCTAACTCTTCCAGGGTCCGCAGCAGGATCGTGGCTGCGAGTAGATCGTCGTTGTTAAGTGACGAGGAGTCGTTGGAGATGCTGGATAGCTGGCGTAGACAGTTTTGGTGGTAACGGGTGGACGCGTACTCGTCAAACTGCTCGTGCATGCTCAAGTGCCGGCTTGAGAGTGCAAAGATGGCATTCAGCAGCGTCGGACTTGTCATTGCCCTCCTGGGCACCTCGAGGGCAAAATGACGAGAGGCATCACAGAGATCAAACTGCACATGTTAGTCGAGGGTCCAGACTCTAGGATAGAACACGGTTCCTGGTACGTACCCAGGTGCACATGTACTCGAGGTAGTACTTCATCAACCGGGCTTCGTGAATGCTCTGCAGCGGGAAACAGGCGCTCTCGTATGATTCAGCCTCGTTATGGAGCCCAAGCCGAGACCCAACGGGCAGAGTTGACAACGCCCTCTCGTCCATGAAGGGCGAGCTGCTCCGCGTGATGTCTCTCCTGACGCGATCGGGGAAGGCATGGGGTTCTCGCGTTGGTTCCCTGGGCTGCGGAGTCGGATCACTCCCGCGAGACATGTCTGTCGGGGAATCGAAGACGAACCGCGATGCGGCTGACGTCTTTCCACCCGCATTGTATGTGGCCTCGAGATCTGATGTCTCGTCGACGAAGCGAACTGTGGGAAGTTAGCCTTGTACACGTTTCTTTTTATACACGGCGACAGGCATGTAAGAGGAAGGCATCAAACACTGACCTCGACTTGGGTACTTGACCCAGGGCTGGTGGTCGGAAGGGGAGAGTCTGTGGTGTGATGTTAGGCATCAAGTCCAACATGGCTACAAATGAAACGGGCGTGAGTCGTACTCAGTAGAATGGTGTTTGAATCGCGTGTTATCGCCTGGTATACATGTCTCTCCTAACGTGATGCAACGGTCGCACGACGCCTCTGCTTCGTGGCTTCTGCCTGGCTCAGCGGCGGTGGCCCATCTACATTTGGAGTGTCTCTTGCGACAATTCTAGTCGGCTATTAACAAGAAGCCCCTGGGAACTTCAATACGACTCTGCCAGTCAAGGTGGAGTGCCTTTGGGGTCGGATGGAGTGACTGCGGACTGTGTGGAGCGGTGCGTACCAAACAAGTAACTTGCGAGACGGGAAGCTTCTCTGGAGCCATCTCGTCTCCATGTCGATATGGGCGGGGCTGATTTGGACTTCACTATGCGTATGCGAGCGAAGTATCCCCAAACTGATAGAGAATAATCGAGAACTTTCCACAAGCAGAAGCTTTATCCACCGGGGCGTCAGGGCGAGAGGTCGGGACGAGGGTTTTAACCAGGAGAAAACTTCCCCGCGATCCACAAGAAGAAAGAAACGGCGCGGTTCACTAGGTCATTTCGGGCCCCCCCCCCCCTGGGAAACGCGGAGAGAACAGCGGACAAGGGTTATTTGCTCCAACACGGCCCCAAGCACCCCACACGGCATTTGCGGGCGCCTATCGAGGAGGCCCAAGCAGGGAGAATACTGCGTCACAGCAGCCTTCTCCAACTCGCAAAAGGTCGGGGCGGGAAGCAGACTAGGGCTAGTTCGCTAGTGAGTCTTGGGGGTTGACGGTGGACTGACTCGGGGCAACTTGTGGGGATTTTGTGACGGGTAGGATTCTCCCCGCGGGGCCCCATCACCGGGGGACGCGATGAAAGAGGGAATTGCATCGGTCCCGATTGGTTGCGGGGGGTTGTCGAGTGGGCGAGGTCTGTTTGGCGAGGTTGTGAGGGGGAATGGGGATGGGCGTTGGGGGGCCTTTTGAGTATATAAGATGGCCTCTGCTCGACATCCAGGTTTTGCTTTTTGACTCGCCCAGGCACATCTCTAGTATTGTGTTGCTTCTACAACCTTTCCCATCTGGCCATCTGGTCATCTTCAGTCACCTCAACCTGTCTTCCCCGCCATGGATCACTCACACCCCAAGCTCGACGCCGAGCACGACGAAGGCGGCGCTCCCCCGGAATGGGACGTCGACGCCTACGGCCCTGCAGGCTTCCGCGGCATCTTTTCCTCGCGATACGTCGCCCTATGCGCGTCCTTTAGCGCCATCGGAGGCCTGCTATTCGGATACGAGTAAGCCCCCAGCCGCGAACGCTTTAGAGTCGACGTGAAGCAGCGCTGATTAACGTGTCTCGAACAGTCAGGGTGTCATCTCAGTCACGCTGGTCATGGACTCGTTCCTGGACCGGTTCCCAGAGGTGTCTGACACAGCAGCCGGAGCCGGCTTGTAAGAATCCCACTACTCAGTAAATCTCCGAATGCCATGTCCGCTAACACTCCGAACAGCGCCAAAGGCCTCATGACGGCCATGATCACACTCGGTGCCTTCATCGGTGAGTCCGACTCCGAACCCACGACTGCGAGATTGCAGCTGACGAAGAAATCAAGGTGCTCTGAACCAAGGCTGGATCGCCGACATGTACTCCCGCAAGTACTCCATCATGATCGCCGTTGTCATCTTCACCATCGGTTCCGCCCTACAAACTGCCTCCGTCAGCTATGCCATGCTGGTCGTTGCTCGTCTCATTGGCGGCATCGGCATCGGAATGTGAGACAAACTACCCTCCTTCTACATTATCCATTAAACGCTGACATACTTCGTCTCAGGCTGAGCATGGTCGTTCCCCTCTACATCTCCGAAATCTCACCGCCTGAAATCCGCGGAACGCTGCTCGTATTCGAGGAACTCAGCATCGTCGTCGGCATCGTCATCTCCTTCTGGATCACCTACGGAACCCAATACATCGACTCGCACTGGTCATGGCAGCTCCCCTTCCTCATCCAGATCATCCCCGGCCTGCTCCTGGGCTTCGGCGCCATCCTGCTGCCCTTCTCGCCCCGATGGCTGGCCGTGAATGGCCGCGAGGACGAGGCTCTAACGAACTTGGCAAAGCTGCGCCAGCTTCCCCCCTCGGACGAGCGAGTTCAGCGAGAGTGGGTGGAGATCATCTCCGAGTCTAGGTTCCAGCAGGGAATTGTCGCCCAGCGTCACCCACAGCTTGCCAACGGCGGAGTCATGAGCAGGATCAAGCTCGAGTTCGCAACCTGGGTCGACTGCTTCAGGCCTGGATGCTGGAGGCGGACGCACGTCGGTGCTGGTCTGATGTTCTTCCAGCAGGTAGGACTTCCCGCTACGACGTTCAAGCAAAGGGTTTACTAACAGATTCTCAGTTCACTGGAATCAACGCTCTTATTTACTACTCACCGACTCTTTTTGGGTAAGTATCCGCAGTGATGATCCCGTTGAAGAGACGACTTGCTGACCATTCCTTGACATGCAGAACCATGGGCCTTGACAAGAACATGCAACTGATCATGTCCGGTGTCCTTAACGTCACGCAGCTTTTCGGTGTCATTTCCAGTCTTTGGACTCTGGACAAGTTCGGCCGACGCAACATCCTCATGGCCGGTAGCATCGCCATGTTCGTCGCTCACGCAATCATTGCTGTGCTCGTCGGCAAGTTTTCGAACGACTGGCCGTCCCACCAGGATGCTGGCTGGACCAGTGTCGCTTTCCTGCTCTTCTACATGATCGCCTTTGGAGCTAGTTGGGGACCGGTTCCGTGGGCTATGCCATCTGAGATCTTCCCGTCGTCTCTCCGAGCCAAGGGCGTTGCCATTTCCACTTGCTCCAGTATGTCTCCCGAGAGTATTTATTCATCAATTCAGTAATGCTAACGTACATTGTGTTAAGACTGGATCAACAACTTCATTATCGTAAGAAACCCGGACTTCCTGGTGCTCTGGTAAACACATCAGCTAACATACTTCAAGGGACTGATCACACCACCTCTCGTGCAAAACACCGGCTTCGGAGCCTACATCTTCTTCGCAGCTTTCTGCTTCCTGTCGGCGGTATGGACATTCTACATCGTCCCCGAGACGAACGGCAAGACGCTGGAGGAGATGGACGAGGTCTTCAAAGACTACGGTAGTGCTGAGGACATGGCCACAAAGAACCGCATGTTCCTGGAGGTGATGAGGGAAAAGAGGGACAACGAGGTCCTGCCTTGAAGGATGGATAATCACTGTAGAATAGCTAACTACCTCTCTTCGCTGTTCTAGACGACAAGTGGACTGTTTTCCATAGATATTAGCTAGCAGAAGTTAGGAAGATTCAATGACATTCAAATATGAACTCTCGATCTCAACTCACGTTTTTCCTTGTCGCCCACGAGCCCGAGGAACCAGTGCTTCAAGTGTAAAGAGTACACTAAAGTTCATAGCGTGAACTTATGCAGGGACAGTAGCTCATCTTCACTTGCACTAATCTCGCTTGTCTTATTTAGGATGATCCTTAAGCTGTCTAGCGTATAGTCCTTATGCTAGATAAGTAATAAATTCTGTACGCTTGTCAAATATAATAGTCTCAAAATATGAGGTCACATCTCAAGACCATGACGAATATATTCATTGATACCTTCTCAAGACTCTCCAAATGCTACGAAAATAATTCATTGCAACTTTGGGTCCCCTGAATTTGCCTCACCAGTAATGCAACCTGATCACGGCCTGAAAAGATCCTTCTCCGCACCTAAATGTTCCTCCTACTCCAGCTGCACTTTAGCCTTCTCGGCTGTTTTCTCAATCTCTTTGATGTCCTTGACTTCGCTTCGTATCAAGCCTACTCCATTGTCCTGCCCTTTCTCATGCTGACAAGCAAGCACCGCAAGCGCCGACGACTTCCATAAGGGCACCTGGCGGCTCTTCCGATTCCTGGCGATGGTGACAAGGGCGAATACCCACGCCGCCAGCTCGATGGCGACAGGTCCGATTAGCCAACCCCACCGAATTGACACAAAAGTCACCCTGTCGATCCTCTGTCCTTTCGCAATCTTGCGGTTCGGCCCTGCACGTAGATAGTCCGTCATGCTGGAGGCCATCTTCTCGAATCTTCTGCCAAGATCCACATCGCCGATAAGGGCAGCACTGATGCCAGGGTTCTTGTTCTCGAAGTTTCCATCTACCCATTCCGCAGAGATCATGTCGGACTGGAAGAAAAACTGCAAAGCTTTGATGTCTACCCAGCCGAGGGTTAATTTCGGAAGACCATCTGCCTTTGATGCATTCGTCCAAATGGAGCCGTTGAATCCACCAGTCCCACCGTAGATATTCCAGCGTTTGTGCGGTAGACTAATCTCCTTGACGCTATCGAACTTGAAGTCACTCCCGTTTGCACGGCCTTTGGAGTACTCATAAGCCGTAAGCGACAGGGCACATTCGGTTATGTTGATATTCCGCGGCGTAAAGTTGCCGTCAGATGTTGCCCGATAGACGGCGAACGTGACAAGGTCAGGGAAACCTGGTGGTATTTGCGTGGCTGTCTCATCCATAGTGGAGGAGGCATTGAGGCGGAAGGTAGTTTGCAGGTCTGTCTCGACATGCTGGGTTGATAAGCGAATACCCCCTGGTGTTGTCATATTACATCCCCGGTGATATTCACTCTCCCCTATCCGAGGGCAGTCTTCGGTGCGTAGAGTGGCGGCGGTGACGTTCTTGCAAGTAGACTTAAAGCCAAGAGATACATACGAGTCGTCCCATTTGCACGCCCCGGGGCAGTTGAATATTTGAGGGATGTTGATATCGTATATGCCCTGAAGGATAGCCGACTGCATTTTAGGATCGTGCGGTACGGCGCCTGATGAGAGGTTAGTAAGGGTTCTCTAAAACTGTTCTAGGATACTCACTCATCTTGTGGTTGAACATGGCACCCGATAGTTTTCGGTCATACTCATATGCATAGCCAAAGGTAGCGGTGCCATCTGTTCTGTTGATGTTCCGCTCGGGATATTCGACGACCTGCTGGGCCAACGGTGCAAAGGCCAGTCGGCAGATGGTGATCAAGGCGCCAATAGTCGCCAGGTTCCACTTAACGCCGTAGAGAAACTTGCAGGATCCCCAAGGGCCTCGACTAGCCTCGTCGAACTTTTCGAGGTTGGCAAGCTCCTGAGGACCCTTTTTGAAGTGAAGCCATTTCAGCTGGCTGATGAATTCGCTGACGCCGTGCATCATGGCGGCAGAGCAGGCTGTGGTCAGAATCGAAACGACTGCGTTGAGAGATATACGAAACTTCCAATCGGAGAGAGGTTTGTCGTCTGTGATCCAGAAGATGTAGGCGATGGCGACAAGGAGGACCAGGCTGAGGAGGAGAGTTGCCACTTCTAGGAGCCATTCAGCGCTGGAGAATAGGCTGTAGCGCTTGTATGCGGTCGACTTGGTGCTCGGCGACTCTGAATCCACATCGTAAACGCGGGCGGGTTCGTACCCTTGGGGTTTCCTCCAGTGATCGCCAGACATGATGAGAACAAGAGCTGATATTTCAGGCTATGGGGACGTTTGGCCGAGGATTTGGAGGTTGGGTGGAATCTAAGGTGAAGATCAGAGTAACTCCGGGGGCTTACTTCCCTGAAAGCAGGGTAGATATATGCCCAGGGCCTCAACTGAGGCTACACAAGTGTAACCTGTGTTGGTGGCTGTGTCTTTCTCGTATTGCATTTCGTCGGCGTAAAGCCAAGGATGGGGCTTGAACGAAATGGTCGAATTTTGACCAATGTCGAGAGAGAAAATCGCAGCCTGGTGTAGCGGAGAGCCGGAACTGAGAGACATGCATGTGCCGCCCGGTAAGGCAAGGCTCTGCACGCCAAAATAGCCAGCCTGACTGCAACATGCACCAATGAGCGATTGCGCGGATGCAGCCTTCATGGAGCGGGAAGTTCAGCTGCCTCTTGGCAGTGGCGGTGTTGGGCTCTCGGTCCTTCTCTTTGCTTTGAGGCTCCAGATTCCTGCGAATTTGGGGGCGGTTCATGTTGTGATCGACCCAACGAGAGTCCCTTCTGTATGGTCATCGGGTCGATGCCGCAGTTGTGCAACGCTGCAATGCGGCTGGCTGGGGCGCAGCCCTTTGCTTGGCGTTCTTAGAAATGGTACCGACACTCCAGGTGGACTCTTACTTTCGCACATCATCCTCAGTAGCACGAATCTCGAGTTGTATGCAGCCTTGGAACCTCTCTGCGATATCAGGAATCAATCGTGAGGTGGCAAAAACGGTCGACCAAGAAGAAGCTTAGAAGTCGAATATCTGGCCGAGAAAGGAACTTTGGCACTCATCGATGGCGTCAACGACAATGAATATTCTTAAATAAAGGTTCGCCACAGAATGCAAAGCATTTATAATTTTTCTGAGTGACGGGAGCGACCGTATTCTCTGATGTCGGGCGTACAGATTCTCGACAGCATCGGATAAGGAAGACCTTCCGCGGCTTAGCTGCTTTAGCATACTTAAAAACAACTGCCTTGGTCTCTGCTGGTCTTGTCGTAAGAAGTTGAAGTAAATAAACGCAATTCCATTGTCAGGGTTCTGGCCACATAACCCCACAAGGTAATCAATCGTGGTAGCTATAAGCATGGTCTTGTCGGCGCCGGGAATTCCAGGACAAAAGAGGGTCTGATTTTTATCCTTGATCTATGTCTGAGTTTAAGAGCCACTGACCAGTCTCTGCTTGACGTTAATTTACAAAGTCATTGTGTTAAGACTCATAATCCACCCTGGTAATCCAGTCGAGTATTTTTTGCTGCTCCAAGCTAACGTTGTATTAGCGTAATTTCCCGACATCTTTTTCAACGCCCTTGTGCAAGTCATGGAGCTCTAATAGGGTAGCATTCAGTCTTTCGGCCTGTCTTTCATCCTCGATAGACTTCTCCTTAAAGGTTTGGATAAGTGCAGCCAACAACTTGCCGTTCTCATCGGATCTCTCCTTAATTTCGGTCACCATCTCTCTGCTTCACGTCCGTCTTGTAAAATTCAAGATATCGTTTGAGTTAACATACCGGCATCATCTTGTCAAAACCAACTGTAGGAGTAGCTTCTCGCGTTAGATTGGAGAAATGAGCTGATCCACCTCCTTCTCGCCGAACGGCTATTTCAAGGTTGTCAGCACTTTGTGTACACCTCGCGTTGGCTCCAGCTTTGCTTGACCGCGTCCAATGTCACACCTAATCGATACAAAGGTGTGCTTTTGCCCTCGAGTTCCTTGATCTTTTCCCACCAGTTTGAATCTCCGTCCGAATCGTCGGCAATGTCCTGGAGCTCCAAGAGGACCGCATCGCAGGCAATAATCTCTTTACGGAGGCGCCTGCGCTCCTTCGTTGCCCCAATCGCCCCAACCACGTATTTGCAGACTTCTGCTGAAAGCTGGAGAACGGCAATGGCGCTAGCAGTTGTACCGAGATGGCCCATCATTCCGGCGATGCGTCGAGCGTGAGCCTTAAGCCCGAATCGGTTAACGCTTCCAGTTGTGAGGTTAGGGATACAGCTAATCTAGCCTTGTTGTTTCGTGACGGCGAAGAGCGATGGGGTGGACTTAGCATACTCGCCGAAATATTCGCCTAACAATGTCGCTGTTGGACACCCTTGCCATAAGCCATCCTTTGAACTCGGGGCTTTCTCAAGATCTAAGTATGCTGCAGCTCAGCTTGACGTAGATGAATTAACCAACCTTCCGCCATTGTAATCACAGTGACGAATCTGTTAGGCAGCACGATAGCGAATCTCACAATTACTAAAAACGATGGTTCTTAAAAATCAGTTGCGTAATTCAGTAAATTGAGTCATCTTCTGTCCAGTACTGAACTAAAGTCGGCAGTGCTTCGTTCCATTCGGTCCACCGGAATCGCGGCTAATAAGAAGCGCGATCAATCCCCAAGGCTAAAGTTGGGTAGCTATTCGGGATGAAGACCACTCGACGACAAGGTAGATATACAACCTGCTTCAAGCGCGAGTCCGCCATAATTCGGTCCGTAGGGTGGTGTCACTGGCAACATTCTACAGCGAGCAAGTCTCAGCTTCGTCGTCTTCTACGCCGAGACGACATGCAAGTATTTCTCAAGGTACAAGCATGTGAGACTTCAGGAAGCTCTCCACGTCCGCGGACAACAAAAGCCACTATCCCAATGTGACGCCTTGCATGCTTCGACAAGCTAAACACCAAATATCGGTCCCTAAAAGTCGACTAGCGAATCCAATCGCCTTGCTTCGCGGGGCCCCGGGAAGCTTAGTGCGCCAAAGACCACAGATACAAGGATCTCTCCGCGTATTCAAAACGAGTCAGCCCGAACGTCTTTCCCGCGAGACCACACCTTCTTCTTGGCCAAGAGTGCCCTTAGATTCGACGACCCCTCAGTTCGGTTTGCGTTGACCCGAAGGTCCTTCTACACGGGCCAGATGACACAGAAACAAGGCTTGGCTGGCAGGGTTGTTCCACAAACCCCAGCAATAGCATCTTTGTGGGGTATCTGGGGAAGCATTGCAGTTCGTATATCTAGACAGGCCTCTCGCAGATCTGTGCATTCATCTGTACCCACTTCAGCCCTCTTGCTAAGGACCCTTATCGGCCTCCAAAAAGATAAGAAGCACGTCCACGGTGACAGAATAACGCCAACATGTTCGCCAAACGAACCCTCGTCTCAGACAACAATGTCGCCAGCGCGGTTCACATGACTGTTCGAGAGTCACTTGTACCCAACTTATCCGGTAAGACGTGTCCTTCAGGGACGCAACTGCCTTGGTTGTTCACATGGAATTAATGGCCGAATAGTCACCACTCTCTTCTTCCTGTGGGGATTCGCCTACGGTCTTCTCGATGTTCTTAACTCCCACTTCCAGTCTCTGTTGGAAATCAGCGGCTCCATGGCATCCGGACTGGCTGCCGCGTATTTTGGTGCTTACTTCATCTGCCCACCTACTCTCTCGGGCTGGCTGCTTCGAAGATTTGGATATCGCGTCACTTTCATCAGTGGTTTGTTAACTTCTACTGCCTCAGAGACCACGTGCTGACGCCCCTCCAGGTCTAAGTATCCTCGCGGTCGGTTGCCTTTTGTTCTGGCCATCTGGTTTGAAGAAGTCCTTTGGAGGCTTCTGTGGCTCCATGTTCGTCGTTGGATGCGGCCTGTAAGTTAACCCTCAACTTCACAATACCACTCAAGCTGACAAATGCCTTTACAGGTCCACCCTCGAGACCGCTGCGAACCCCTTCCTTGCCATCTGCGGCCCTCCGAAATACTCCGAAGTCCGACTCAACCTCGCTCAAGGTGTTCAGGGCACCGGATCTTTCGTGGCGCCTCTCTTAGCTTCCCGAGTCTTCTTCGCCGATACGATCGATACCGAGGACTCTCTCGCCAACGTGCAATGGGTATATCTTGGCGTCGCTGGCTTCGTCGCCTGTCTCATCGTCATCTTCTTTTTCATCCCCATGCCGGAGATCACTGATGCAGACATGGCTCTCATGGAGGGCGAGATTGGCGAATACGACCCCGGCCCGTTCCGCAAGCAGTATAACCTCTTCCTCGCCATCTGGTCCCAGTTCTGCTACGTTGGCGCTCAAGTCGCTGTTGCCAACTACTTCATCAACTTTTGTATGCATCACGGCAAGACCAAGGCCCAGTCTTCAGATCTCCTCGCTGTCTCGCAGGGACTCTACACTGCCAACCGCTTTATTGCAGCGGGACTTATGCTTATCCCTGCCTTCAAGCCTCGGTTGATCTTGGGGACTTACCTCGGTCTATGCGCTGTTTTCATAATTGCAGCGATTCCTACAGAGGGAGCCACTGCTATTTCGTTTCTCATCCTCGTCTTCTGTGCCGAGTCTGCCTGTTTTGCTTGTATTTTCGCCACTGGTAAGCTACTGCCTAATCACTTCTTGGCGTTATGCTTCATAACCCAGACTCACACAAATCTCATTAGGTCTCCGCGGTCTAGGCCGCCACACAAAGCGCGGTGGATCTTTCCTCGTCGCCGCCATCTCGGGCGCCACCGTCTTCACTCCTGCTACGGGCGCTGTCATGGACGCCACCAACGCCTCGACTGCCATGGTTATCCCACTCACAGGCTACATCCTTGCGTTTGCGTATCCTATCTATATCAACGTGTGGAACAAAGACCTCATGGACTCGCATCGCGCAACAAAGGTTGGAATCGAACCTGCTCAGGGCAAAGATATCGAGTTTGTGAGCGGCACACACGATGAAGATTCCAACCAGAGAAAGGAAATGACCGCTCACGTTGAGTGAAATGCTAGACTTTGGTTAATGGCACAGAAAGGAGATTGGATGAAGGCTTGGGCATCCGGCAATAGTAATGAGGGAAGATTCACGAATCTATACAATCATTCCGTTTCTAGATTACCGAGTCCCCAAATAACAAATACTTTGGGCTTTTATTCATAGTTTCCCCAATATTCACGGATTCGTCCTTTCTAGCCCTTGCTAGAGTCGTTTGTGTCATCGTCCGGCTTGAGTCAGAATACGGGGTTCTACTTCCCCAAATATGCTGGGCATGCTATTGTCAATCGTCATATGTTAGTCCGGTAGCAAAGTTCTTAACCATCTTGATTCTGTTGGTCAGCGTGTCTTCGCTAGTTCCATTCTGTTGGGTGCCGTCGTCTTCGATGTAGATCTCTCGTGGCAGTTTGAAAGCTGAATGAGAGCAGTCATTATATAGATCGGGGACTTTCACGACCTGGATGGCCATGGAACATCAATCGTCGAGATTCTCCCCTTCTTTGCGCCTGATTTTCAGTTTCACATTGCACGTATCTGAGATAGTGTGCTCCCCTATCAAAGTTTCAGATACCATTGGCGACGTCATGGGATCAAGAGAATTTTGAACAACCACAGGCAATAAAGACTCATAATCACACCAACAGGTTCCAAAGTTGTCCCTATGGAAGCTCCGCGCTCATCACTGTCTTACATACTTCAAGCTGTCAACAGGTGCTACAGGGTAAGGGGCGTAGCCCAAGGGATGAAGCGGATTATGGGTTGGATGCAGTGAAACAAGACCGGGCTGCAGGAAAAGGCAAAAGCAAACCGTCAAAGTCTTCATTGGCTTACAGCCATTGTGAGAGTGTAAAAGCCGAGAAGTTTTCAACCCTTGATGTTGAGGTTGCGAATCACCCTGCAATGCAGGTGCGTTGTACAGTGAGGCTCACGACTTCCGAGCTATGACAGCGTGATTCAAATTGCAGTAGCGACTATATATATGAGTGAACACACCCTGTTTTATGTTACAAGCAAACAAATTCAATCAACCTAGCGCGATATCCTCAAACTACTCAGTAATCGACGCGTGAGCATCTCCATCTCCGTCTCATCCGCGAAACAGCACAATGTGCACCTGGAGAAGACGACACTACCTGTGTGGGCGCTGCACTGCTTACCTCGGCGTCAAAGAAAAGACTGTGGTATGCCGCGCGGCCGAGGCTGCCGGTAAACTGTGCGAGACTCTTTTAGAAGACACTCAAACTCTGTCTCCCCTGGGGCTGTTGTGTGCTCGCTGCGAACGACGGGATCTCGATTCGCGATGGGGAAAGAATGGGCCGGCCTAGTGTGTTGTAGGGAGTTAGTGTTTACTGATCCTGTTTGATACTTCAGTTCTTACATTCTAAATCCATACGATGCTGCCGAGACTTGGACTTTCGTGATGTGCGTAGTAATGAATAGGCATACTTTTGACCGAACCTAGTATATCACAATATTGCCCTCGCGACCCTTTGTGCGTAATCGACGCGAATAGTCACGTGCGTGTGGTGGGTGTGTCACCACCACGACCGCCTGATAAGCCGCTGTACTTCATCTTGGATCGCACTCGTTTCAACTTGTCGAGGGTTACGAATTGGTGATGGAGAACTCGTTCTGCACCCCCAACCTCGATAGAGCAGTCATGGCAGTGATGAATGCGGCGCCTCTGGTGTGGATCAACGGCTTCCCTGGCGCGGGAAAACTCACCGTGGCCATGGCCATATCAACATTGCACAGGGCCGTCATCGTTCTGGACAATCATCAGCTGATTGACCCCGTCGAAGCACGGTTCCCACGCACCCATCCCAGCTACCAGTATGAGCGACGGTCCTACCGTCAAGCGGTCTTGGAGAAATATGTATGCGATACCGCGACACTTTCAAGACTCTTCGTGTTCACAGGTATGGCACTTGTCTTCGATGCGAAATGAGCCTTACCACAAGTGATGCTAATGAGGGACTAGACTTTCAGTCAAACAATGATCTCGGCCGGGATGTGGCCTCGGAGTACAGAGATGCTGCATCGAGAACGGGTCGACCCTTCGTGCCCATCTACTTAACCTGTGATGTAGGTATTAATCTTGAGCGCGTCGCCAGCACATAACGTTGCTAATTCAGGGGCTAGGGTTGGGTTCGGCTAGGGGACGAAGGCTGGATTTGGCTCAACTTGGGTCTGGTTTGACTTGGCTTTTAGGTGGCGCGAAGGGAGGTCCTATCGAAATTGCGCGGGTACGGAAGGCCATAGGTGTGACGGTCGGGTCTACCCTAAGGGTGTAGGGTAGGCCTAAGGCGTGTGGTTTGATGATCGAGTGGATCAGGATGTCGTAGTGAGCAATGTAGGTCACGGTCTGTTCATGGTAGAATGGTAGATTCAACGTAAACAAGTGTGTTGATAGCTAAGGAGCTTAAGGCTCGGGTTTAATGTGCGGAGTGGGTGCATACATACACCATGGTGGTTTGCGTAGGATCGTGGGCGTGATCCGTGGTAGCGTGCTCCTCGTGTGATAAGGAGGAAAAGGTGGGTACGTTATGGTTCTGCTGGTTGTGACAATAGGGACTAATGTCCCAAATTTATTTTTTAGTTACTTTTTCTTACTAGATTTACCTTAGTAAGGATAGTATATAATCTTATATATAGTCTATAATTTTATATATAATATCAAGGTAAAATACTTTTTAATAAGGGGGAAGCTATTGAATTTTACTTTATTAAGGTTTATAAAAGTTAGTTTAAGTATAGTTATAAATAGTATTATATAGTTCTAAATATTATTTTAAATTCTTTTTTATCCTTATTTACTTTTATCAATATTGCTTCAATTGAGACCAGGTGTCCCCACCCACTTCGGGATCCCAATGTGGCCAACATTGGCTATTCATCCTTCGTCCCCGTCTGCTGGCACTTTCCAGGATTCCCAAGCTACCGGCCTTATACTCCACCACTTTCTGTTCACTATGAACAATGCAGTTCGACTAAATGCCGAACAGTTCCGTTTCATCTATGAAGAGAGTTTTAGGACTTGGGCTCGACTTTACCTCCACGTCGTCGAGAACCCCAAGCTTCCAGCCCATGTACTTTCTGGCCTCGACGTTTCCCAACAACAGGCGTTCTTGCCACGCAATCTGAGTCTAAAGCATGACAAACGAGGAGCGCTGGCCACAGGCGTCTCTATTTGGGGCTCCACAGGAACAGATTGTGGTCACAGATCGCCTTCATTTCGGCAGCCGGTGCATATCAGAGTTGCTGCAAGGGATCCGATTTCGTTATCGATCTCTGAGACGGGCGAGGGCCAATCTCCCTACACATCATGTTTTGCGCGAGATGATGATTATCTTGCCCTACTGATATTGGCTTGGACATATATTCTGTCAGCTCGCTGGACAGAAATTATGCCTGGGACCTGTTCCCTTGCGTACACCGAGAGCCAGGCAACACACCACAAAGACTTGACGGAACGCCAGGACGAACATGGCTTTATCAGCATCCATATCGGCAATGTGAGCCCAGAAGAGGCTCGATGGTGGGCGGCCATTCTTGCGCCAGGCCAGGGTTGGCAAGCCAATATGATGCTTGAGCAAGATACGTCCTTATCGCCTTGGTCAATCCATCTCCAGCCAAGCCCACCTTTTGTTTTGCTACACACGACGAATAGCTTGCCTTCATCGCATCCGGCTGCATCATTCTCAGATGCCAGTGGCTATCTTACCGATTTCTGTATGCGACATAACGTTATCGACCAGAGCTACGCTGCGTTATCGGCTGTCCTTTTACTACCATCTATGGGCAACCTCAAAACTGTAAGACGGCCAACTCCTAGAGTTAGCCACTGGACGATTGCGCCGGATCCTGCACTTAACTGTCCAGATGGTGAACTGCAGCGTGAATGGATGCACCAGAACCACATAGACAAGCTTCTCACCTTAAGCTGCAATACTAGGGGTATACGCCCTATGTTACTTAGCGCCTTCTATGAGCCCAGCATCGAATGCAACGCCATCACTCCATGGCTTCAGGGAGCTTTGGCCGCGATCGGGCATCTGGCTGGCACCAGCTCATACATCGCTGGGCGCATGTGTATGGAGCGGGCACCTAAAGTGGCATTTCTGTGGCTTGGTTGCCTCATTCTAGGTCTGCAGGAGAAACTCCTGCGAGAGGTTCGTTTTGGGAAAATACCAATTGACTTACACTCCGCTGTGTGGTCAGGAACGGTTCAGTCATTTCTCCAGCAGCGAGTATCCAGACCTCTCGTGACAAGTGGATGCGTGTCGCGTGCGGACGAGTGTCGACTTCTCTTCCTCTCTCAATCAGGCCATCATGCTCGGACTCCTGTGTGTCAATGGAAACCGTTCGGTACAACCCCTGTTGAAGATGTCGATCTCGAAGTTCGAGTCCATGAAGGGTGTGAGGGCCACTAGCTGCAATATGAGGGAATCTTGTGGGAATGTAAGGATGGTAATTTTACATTCTAGCCGTCACAGGAGGTAGACAGTCAGAATCTCCCAGATCGTTTACTGGAAAAGGCTCCTGCCAATGCAGGATCTGTGCTGGTCTGCTATGAAGCGCTAGATCGAGACAAAGAGGCCATCTCGGAAAATGCAACGCGCAATATCTTTGGTTGGTTGCGGTTCGATGGTTACGCGCGGCACGAAGGGGAGATATGGAAACACGAATGGTTTGATATGTCTGATTCAGATTCAGATGATATGAGCGGGGATGAAACGACTTCTGACGCCTCGCTCGAGCTGTCGTCACGTGTAGAGACATGGCTATCGGATGTAAATTCATCAACGAGTGATGTCACTGTATCACTGTAGCCAGGTGCTTTGCTATACAACCACAGTACTCAATCAACTCTCATAGAGTTTGCCTTCTTATTCTAGGAATGGAACCGTAGTAAATGTTTTGGAATATGAACCATGATTCTCCGAACCACCTTCGACGACGAATGTAGTGAGGAGAACTCTGGAACGAAGTGGAAGGGAAGCGGGTTGGAGGAATTGATATCCCTTGACCACTTTGACTTATGCCGATGGTTCGCCCACTTTCCTACCTACTGCAATGACTACTGTTTCTTCAAACTTGCCAGTGGCATAGTGGGTTTGTGCTGCGTATCTCGATCCTGTGGCCCCCGAGGTATCGGCATAACATAGGTGTCTATTCCAACCTCGGCTCCTTTGCAGAGGTGTTCGATTCTCTTGACGAGGCTGGGGGAGAGTTTTGATAGGTAGTCTGGTAAGATGAAGAATTCTATGTCTCTGAAGCCTGAGTTGTATTGCTCTTGAATTCGAGCCAAGGCTAGTTCTCATCCGCGTCTATGATGTATCTCTTGGCTGAAAACTAATCCAGCTTCGCCAGTGTCTTCACACTGTCCTCGATATATACTAATCGCATGCCTGGCTATTCAATAGCTCTGAATGGATGATCATCTGTTACTATAAAAGCATGCTGCTCGTATTATGTGCAACAAGCCCGACTTCGTTGGTGAAAAGCGGGGAGAGTCGCATAGAATGCATATACATGTGCAGCAATGATAGCGTATATACATGGACGACCATATCAGAATGAGGTGGACCAAATGGAATAGTTGAGCTCTCATCAATTGTTTCTTTCCATCCATCTGATATTGGGAATTATTGCATCAAAGAATCGTTCTAGATAGCTTGGAGTATTTCATGGATCGCCTCGCGCTCCCCTCAAAAGTATCATTGCTGAAGCTATTCGGAAGGCCTAAACATACCTCATTTTTCACCTTTTCCCGACTTCCTTGTCTCTAATAGCGCTTTGAATACCCCGTCTTTCTGACATTGCAAATCATCTGGCTGCCCACTTTCAGCCACTCGACCTTCGTCCATCACGACCACACGATCGCACTTCATCGCCAAATCCAGCCGGTGTGCAATCATGATGACTGTGTATCCCGCGAACTCGTCCTGGATGATCTCCCACATCTTCTCGTCGGTATGAGAGTCGACGCTCGATGAAACTTCGTCGAGAAGCAGGATCCCTCCTTTGGCACCGGCCTGCTTTCGAACCCGTCGCCTGACAACTGCTCTTGCCAGATTGAAGAGTTGCTTTTGTCCCTGGCTGAGTGAATCGGGTGAAAAAGAACCATCAAGGCTAGTTCGACTTTGCTCCGAGCGTTCCGGCCCGTTTGCCAGGAAGTCGAGGCCGTGTATTTTTAATGTTTCCAGAAGGTCATGATCCGATGCCTCGCAGAAAGGGTCCAAATTGGTGCGCAAAGTTGAGCCCGAGTATGAAGGCAGGAAGATGGGGTCTTGGGAAATGGCGATGACGCGACGACGCACAACGTCCCGATGGATCTTTTCGAGGGGGAGGCCGTCAATTGTGATGCCGCTCGAGGGCTCAGTTCCCTGCAACGGGTCGAGAAGACGGAGAAGGAGAAGAAAAAGAGATGACTTCCCGCTGCGTGGTTGATTAGTTAAGGAGCTCTTTCGGGAATTCTGAGCTTCTATTTCTCACCTTCCTGTTCGTCCTACGATCGCGACACGTTCGCCAGCATTGAATGTGATGCTGAGATCCCGAAGAGCTATGGATCCCCGATCCGGTGACTCTTCCCCACTGTAAGACCCGTCAGTCACTAGCTCAATACGATACTCAAGCAATCAACTAACCTATACGACGCTGATACATCTTTGATTTCAATCTGGCCTCTCTGCGGCCATATGTCATCCGGCATGACGACAACATCAGGTTGAGACTCGGGCTCGGTTGATGAGCTAAACGTCTTCAACCGAGCGACAGCTCCAATGCTCGTCTCAAGAGTAGTGTACGATTGCACTATTGTTGCCAGCATGTCCCCGAAGCTCATCAGCGTGAGAAGCGTGGCTCCGGTAAAGCCGGAATCAGTGCGCAATTGTGTGGCGAGCGTGACCATGATGGTGGCAAGCAGCATGACGATGAGTCGGAGAACGAGTTGAAGCCATCGTTGAATCATGGCCAGTTGGTACGCGGGCCTTTGACTGGTGTCTAGTAGACTGTTACTAGTGGCTACAGAGGCATCGATATGCCCTGAGGCCCGCAAGGTGACCAACCCTGAAAGTGTGTCGATGAAGTGTGCGCTGCTTATTATTAGCCATTCGCAGCTATTTACTCGGCGATTAATAAGTAGAAACTCACTATAGAGGGGCTTTGCTCTCCAAGTCCAAGAGTCGGAGCTGCCTCGAGGTTCGAAGGTAGAATAACTGAATATAGTAAACAACGCCGATCAAAAAGGGATAAGCCACAGCCAGCCACGGCGACGCAATCGCAATCACAGCAGCCATGCCGACCGACGAGAACAGCGACAAGGCAAAGTTGAGAAGGGAAAGAGGCAGTTCGCTGTCGATCAGAGTCAAGTCCTGAGCGAAGAGGTTTGTGACAGTTCCCGCGTCGACAAGGGCGAAAAAGCGCAAGGGGGCGCCGATGATGGTTCGCAATGCCCTTTGGTGTAGTCTCGAGCCGGTCTGCGAGATCATGGACTGGGTGCATAGAAGGACAACAGCCATGAGAGATAGTAAACATGTCGTTTGAAGAAGGGCGTAGATGCCGATATAAAATGCCCCCGATTGTTTAGGATTCGGGCGCACCACGTCGGCAGACCAGTATCTCAGCCACACTGTTGGAAAATTCGATGTGAAGCCGTAACAACAGCAGGATATAACGAAGACGAATATCACCCAGTTCGCCATGCTGGCAAAGTAGTGACGATACACGCTGAAGTCTCCTAATTGTCGCGCTCCATCTTGTTGACGTGCCTCGGTGGAATCATCGGAGTTTGTCGAGTGCTCCACCCCGATTGCATAGTCAAGGACCTCTTCTTTCCCTTGATCAAGGAGTTTCTCATACTCGGCGGGTTTTGTACCATTCTGTACGTGTCCTGCGACCACGAGTTCCTTGACAGTGGGCTGCGCCGTCAACAAACCATCCCCACTGATGGCTAACACGTTGTCGGCAAAATGCAAATACCGCTCGTCGTGGGTACACAGGACCACAGTAGCCTTTCTGCGAGCCAGAAGTCCCTGGGGTCCGAGGGTTCTTTGAAAGACCAGGGATGATGTTGAGGCATCCAGACCACTTAAGATATCATCAAAAAGATATAGGTCTGTCTCGAGGTACAGCGCCCGAGCCAGAGCGACGCGCTGCTTTTGTCCGCCACTTAACGAAATGCCACTCCCGCCAATGTTGGTGCGGTCCCCTTGCGGCAGCTGCTTCAAGTCGGGTGCTAGAGAGGCAGCGTGCAAGACCTGCTGGTAGCGTGTCGCGTCGAACTGGGCATGACCAACGATGTTGGCTCGGATGGTATCGTTGAGCAGAAATGGCGTCTGGTCGCAGTATCCTATCCTCCGAAAGTTGGCTCCGAGAGCGATGGTCCCAGTGGAGAATGTCGTCTCGCCGAGGAGGGCTTTGAGGAGTGTTGATTTGCCTGATGCTACAGGGCCAACGACAATGGTGAGAGAGGAGAAAGGTATAGTCAAGTTGATGTCTCTTAGGATGTAGTCCCCATCAATCCAACCAAAGTGTCCCCCCGTCACTTCAAGGGCTGGTACTTCTTTGGAGCCCACGATTTTCTCGTGTGTCAAGGAAACATGCTGAGGTGCTGTGCGGGGGTCTACGCGACTCTCATTTCTCATGTACGCGTCGATGCGACCTAAGCAGGCAATGGCCGACATCAGACCCGGGATGTTCTGGAACAAGCTGACGAGGGGTGCAGCCAACAGCGTTATGTAGGCCATGGCCGGGAAGATGCGCGTGACCTCGAGGGAGCGTGACGTGACGGCAAAGGCCATGAGGGGGCCGATTGTCATGGGCGTAAACGAGAGAGTGACGGCAACGACAAGCATCAGGCGCCACTTGCCTCCAATCCTGAGTTCCTGTTCTCGCAGCCCCTGGATGAGATTCTCCACAACGCCCACCATGCCTGAGATTCGTAGTGATTTCATAGTTGAGATGGTGGTGGCCGTGGCAGAGACTCGCTCCTCGATTGCCTTCATCCAAGCAACCTGGCGGCGGCCGGTGACCGCGGCCACTCCTGCTGAAGCCGCGATGCAAAGAACGATGACCACAATAGGAGCCGCGAATGCTGCGCCGAGCTTTCGCTCCAGAAGCCAGGAAGCCAGAGCCACTTCGCCAATGTTGGCCCAGTACTCATGAAACGGCAGGAGGCCCGTCTTGATGCGCTCAATATCGCTGTTCATCAGCGTGAGCGCTGCGGAGTCGGCGGCGATAGCGGTGGGTAGTGAAGTTGTCTTGTCATACACGGCGGTGAAGAGAACACCGCGCGCCATGCAGGTAAATCTCTCTTGCCAGTAGAAGTAAAGGGCGTTGGAGATGGCCATACCAGTATAAATAATAACGGTGGCGCCAATCAGCCCGTAGCCGTAGTTTGGTTCGCTTGGCGATTGAAGGTAGGCGAGGATTGTTTCCATCAGAAAGGGCTGGCAGAACGTGAAGCCGATGACGGCCAGTCGAGGGATCACGGGCAGCAGAAGAGGTGCCGCCAAAGCAGAGAACATGCGCCGACTTAGCCCCTGAAACGGAGAGACTATAGGCCCCTTGATCCTCCGTTGGTTCACCTTGGCCTGCAAGCAGGAGGCGGACATGGTTTGGTCGAGAGCATACAAGTCACCTACTGAAAGGAGAGATCGGAAACCTGAGAGGAGTAACCGATCTAGCCATGAATAGGTAGACAAGCTGAAGATGCCGCTCGTCTCCTCGGGGCTGTGGCGACATTTCCAGTGATGAGAGGGAGTCTTGTGCTGTGCTTCAAGAACAAGGACAATGCCTTTGAGAACCGTCGTGGCGACGGCAACTCCGGCGCGGGTTGCGGCATGATGATAATGATGATGTTGTCTGGCTAAAAGCCATAGAGTCCGGGTTTGCACAATATCGAAAAGCAAAGTCAGGGAGAGGAAGCAGCCTAGCAGGACTGAAGGTCTCAGCGTCCGTTTGTGCTCAGCAAAAGATATCAATAGAATAGCGATTGTGACAACGAATCGCAGGGCCTCAGAAGGGACTGATAGGTTGACGAGATTGGACCTGTACTGAGCGGTGAGAACTAGCTGAGACAGCTGAAGGGCAGCAAATATCACGATAACAGCCTAGAGTTGCGTGTGAGAATCGTCGATGATCCAAGATGTGGGAGCGGGATCGGGAGTAGAACTTACAATTTTCGTCCACAGGAAGGCTGTGGCTTCAGCGAGACTCGGCCTCCTAAGGAGCCACAAGAAACGGCTAAATGCTAGGACGAGAAAAAGACATGAAGGCACAATCGAGAAGAAGATGCCTTCGAATTGGAGGGTGAAGTCGAAATTACCCCGGCACCCTTGGACTGCGGGACCAAAAGCATCGTCGTTGCGGCACGCCATGGTTCGGGATGGTTGATGGCATGGTACTCGGTACAGATACGTGTGTTTTGGTCGATGGTACTGCGTACGGCGAGTTGATCAACCGGCTAGAATCGGCGCTAAACGGCACAGAGACGGAATGGCTGTGCTGAAAACCCGGAGGTAATCGTGATCATGTAATGCTTGAAGGCGAGGCACTCGTAGCCTGACGTGATCCTTCGGCTTCCCGCTGGACTCGATAGGGCATGTGGTACGGGCAAGCCAAGGCTCGTCCTACGATGGATGCAGCACCAGGCAAACCACCTTCCTTTTATCGCTGGAGCATGACGAACCACCTTCCAAAAATGCAGAAGATGACTCGCATTCCAGGGTGAGCTGAGAATCCCCACACGACCTATTTGCATGGTTGTTTATTCGCCTTCGGGCTGGGAGGATTCGGCTGCGTTATCTGTCGGATTACACGGTCCTTATTCAGCCGCCACGACCAATACGTACGATACACCAATCCTCTGGCGGGTATTCTGTTCCTAGCGAGGTTGCCCCTACGAATGAAGCCCTGTGAATAAAATCATAGAGTATAGATTGCTAACGATTTAGTGCTTTGGGGTAGTTGCAAAATTCATTTGGTGTACCTACAAGTACTGGCTGTCTAGGTAATCCGTATTACGAGTAGTTCTCGGCAAGCCACCCTCCCTTTACGCGAACAAGTCCCCCTTGTAGCCCACCCCAGCCTTGCGACCGCTCAGTGTCCCGGCCAGGATGACGCGAGACCCGCCAGCAGAGGAAGAAAGCGAGCTGATGCCATGAACTCCGCCGGGCCCAAAGTCCAGCACTGTCTTCTGGGACGCCGGGGTAGACTCAGGGAACAGGCATGCGGTGGCTTTTCCCCAGTCGACGCTCCTGCACACCACCAGCTCCACCAGCTTGAGGAGCACATTTGCTCTGCTTCTCGGGTCTCCTTCACAGCCTTCTTCACAGCCTCCACAGCCAGTGTCTTGTCCATCCTCGGTGCTGAAGACCGGGATCGCCATGGCGCTCGACTGCAGCCAGATATCCTTGACGTCATTCTGGATCATCGGGACCGCCTCATCGAGCCAGCTGGTGTGGAACGGTACACTTACATCGAGAAACCGGCTCCCGACAACATCGGCTGTGCCATCGTCGCCCGTGCTCCTCTGTTGCACAAGAAGCTGCTTTGCCTTGCGGATCTGTAGATTCAGTCCATACAAGTGCTTGGGCGGCCCGGAGACTACGAAATGTCGCGGCCCGTTTGTCATTGAAATAGTCAAGTGGCGGCCGCCACGCTTGAGGTACCGATTCGTCGCATCGACACATCTTTGCAGATTCTCTCTCGCAAGGCCCCGAACGCTGAGCATCGGAGACGGCGCGCGTTCGCCGTGGTCAATTGAGTCCTGCACCATGGCTTCTGAAATGGCATTGTGGCACTGTAGAGTGTTCCAGGCCTGCTGAGTGCGGACGCCGATCCAGAACAGCGTTGTGATGGCGGCACGGGTGGCTTCTCGCCATGAAGGCCAGTCATCTGCGACAGCCGTTGCCGCGGCCGTGATGATGCCCTGCGAGTGTCCTGTTGTCCCCGCGACGCGGCTGCGGAATTGGCCCGGCGTGAGTCCTAGGGCCTTGCAAGTGACTTCGTAATGTGCCAGTTGAACGAGGCCTGTCAGGGGCACGCTGACGGGTGCAGAGGTCAAGTACGTCGAGTCTGGGACCTGGGCGGGATCGTGTAGCCATGCGAGGATGTCGAGACCTTGGGGGAAGAGTTTAGTCTCGGTCGCGTCGGTCCCCGAGAGGTGGGTGAGCAATGCAGCCGAATCATGGATGAGGTCTCTCGTCAAGGAGGGATATGTGGTCATGATATCGCGGAGTTCTTGAACGCAGTTGCTCCTCAGACCTTGGCCGCCAAAGACGGTGTATATCGTCGTCGGGGTACCCTTGGTTTTATTGCATGTTATGCCAAAGAGACCGCTCTCCTGCGGCTGAATGTTGAGGTTGGCAGCGTGCAAAGCCTCATAGTAGGAGCGCAGCAATTTCGATTTTTGGGCATCCGAAATGGGAAAAGAGGCGACGACGGTATGGATGTTCCTCGTCTCCAGTACGGTTTGCTCCACGTAGTCGATCAGGAACCTCAGCAGCTCCCGAGAAGCGTGGGCTTCTTCGTGATCGGATTGCAGGATCGTTTCGGAGACCTTGTCTGCGTATTCCAGCACGAGCTCGAGCTCGGACTGTGCATCCTCATCCTCGACCTCGTCTTTTGAAGTGGGAGAGTCTGGAGGGCTGGGTTCAACGTATGTTGCGGTTGCTTTGATATCGTGAAGTTTGCCGGAAAGTGGAAATGAAACCTCTTGCCTGCTGGTCGCGAGAGTTGCAAGTGCCAACAGCTGCGTAGCATTGAGTTTAGTCGTAGGCATAGTAGTCCCAGGCGGGGTTAGGTTATCGTTGCAAGCCATCGTTTCTAATAAAGGGTCGATCGAGCTGAGTGTTGCTTCCCGACGGTTTGGTTCCCGACTGTATGGTTCCCAACTGTTGGTTTCGATAGCTACGCACTTCTCTACATTCTTTATGTATGATTGATAAACTTACGCCCCGGACAATGATAGCGGGTTGCCGTCTGGGCCACATGCTTGCAACCTTAACGCCCACGCTACCCACTAAGCTTATTTACGATGCAACCTTCCTTGTTAGTCGACCTGGGAGGATTTTGAGTGGGCGACACTGACGCTTCGATGTGGTTGACCTGCCATAAGGGCGGTAGGGCTGACATCGAGAAGAACGCATCGAACAAGGGTTCGCGATCCTTGGGGACCACCTGGCGCTTCCATGTGCACACTTGGCAGCACGCTTGGCAGTAGTAAGCTTAGTACGTGGTACAAGGCAGAAGTGTAGGTGGCGATTGTCAGGTTCTTGGCATCGCAGCATCGTGGCCAGGCAAGGCACCCTGGCAGCTTGGCAGCTGGATGAGGGGGGCAGAAGAAGGTTGTCTACCTTATCTGAAAGGGCATTTCACCTGGAATCATATACAAAGTACAAAGGCGTCTCAAAGCTCCTTGGCCCATATTAGCCAGCCTTCAGAGTGGCAAAGCAATTGGTCAGCTAGAGCTTATCACTGCTGTGGACAGTATTCAGCGAAGCATCCAACGAGACACAGCACACCACATCCCACATTCTTCGCAACAGCGCCAACAGCTGCAAGCACAATGGCATTAGGCGCAGAGGCAGAGACTGATCACGAAGCACTACACAACATGGCGTCATCCCTACTGAGCCCATCCCATCGGAATGGGAACGGGGTGGAAAAGGCACAACACCAACCGGTTGGAGTTTTTTTCAATCTCGCCCGGCTATGGGCACATGTCCTCCGAATCCAAGAAAATACCATCAGTCAAAACGACAACTTTTTTCAGCTTGGTGGTGACTCTCTTGCTGCCATGCGGCTTGCGAATGCGGCTTTGGAAGCTGGATTCATGCTTCCCGTTGAGCAAGTCTTTCTGTATCCCACATTGGCTCGGATGGCACAACTGCCATATGTCCCTGCTCAAGTGGCAACCGACGCAGACGCCGGGCCATTCTCGCTGATTGCCAGAAAAGTCGAAGTCCAACAATGCATTTCGCAGGTAGCAAGCATGTGCGGCGTCCAGAGCGAACACGTCGAGGACATCTACCCCTGTACTCCATTACAGGAGGGTTTGCTCGCGTTGACGTCCAAGAACCAGGACGATTACATTCTTCAAAACAGAATGGAGTTGGCGACAGCGGTCGACATTGACCGCTTTCAGACGGCATGGGAGCAAACTTCCAAAGCCATCCCGATTCTGCGAACCCGTATCATCGAGCATGACACCCTCGGATTTCTGCAGGTGGTGCTGAACGAGGACATTTCGTGGGTTCATGGACACAATTTCGACATGTACATTAAAGACGACAGAGCCAAGACGATGGAACTTGGACGACCCTTGGCTAGATACGCCTTGATACACGACGAAGAGCAGAATGCCGTGTCGTTCGTGTGGACGGTTCACCACGCCTTGTATGATCGGGTTTCTCTCCCCCGGATACAAGACGTCTTCCGCCAGTTTTATCACGGGAACAAGGTTCATGACCTGCCCCCTTTCAGGACCTACGTGAACCACCTTATGACCAAGAGCCAGGCATCTGCACTGGCGTTCTGGGAGTGGGCAACCTTAGAATTTGACTCGGACACATTCCCGGCGCTGCCCGCTGGAATATCAGAAGGCAAACCAGATATTTCGATGCAGCGACACATCCCACTCCCCCAAAATAGCTGCACAGGTAAAGCGTCGACCAGCACTGTTACCGCAGCGATGATGATCCGCGCGGCCTGGGCGCTCGTAGTCCACCACAACACGGGCGCAGACGACATCGTCTTCGGCGCCACGCTGTCGGGCCGCAACGCCCCTATCCCGGGGATGAACAACATCATGGGGCCCACGATAGCGACTGTTCCCGTGCGCGTGCGGATCCCCTTGGGAGCAACAGAATCTGCAGTGACGGTTGCTGAGTTCCTCGAGGCCGTGCAAGAGCAGACGGCTGATATGATGCCCTTTGAACACGCCGGGTTGCAACACATTGCGCGGATCAACAGCGAAGCCCAACAAGCTTGCAACTTCCAGACCATCTTGATTGTGCAAAACGCCGATGACGGCGTAGTGTCGGATGACTCTGACACTATTGGAGTCTGGAAGAAGACGCCACAGATCTTGGAGACTGCGACGTACCCGCTTGCCATCGTCTGCACGCTTGGCGAAGGCCACGTCGAGGTCGTTGCGAGCGTAGACTCGAGAGTGCTTGAGAGTTGGAGGGTTGAGAGGATGCTGGTTCAGCTAGCTCATACTATCGGGCAGTTCGCCAGCTCGTCGTCGGATACGAAACTAGATACCCTGGATCATCTCATGCCATCTGATCTGGAGACGATATGGAAGTGGAACAAAACTGTCCCACACGCGATTGAAAAAACACTTCATGATGTGGTCACGGAAAAGGGCAGAGAGCTGCCAGACGCCACAGCCATCGACGCGTGGGATGGCAAGATGACATACTCTGAGCTCGAAAGAGTCACCACACGTCTTGCCCACCACCTTGTAAAGAATAACGTCAGCCAGGGTGTTCTAGTGCCGCTGTTCTTTGAGAAGTCAAAATGGGCCATCGTGGCCATGCTCGCCGTGCTAAAGGCTGGTGGTACGTTTGTGCCGTTGGATGCCACGCATGCGAGAGATCGAAGAGAAAACATCCTCGAGCAGACTGGCGCCAATATCGTCCTTGTATCTGCTCAACACTCTGGTCTTTCTTTAGGCTCAGGTAGACATGCCATACCAATCAGCCAAGAATCCCTCAACAACATGGATGAACCTGACCTGTGCGCCATGGCACTACCGCTTGTCAGCCCTCAAAGCATCGCCTATGCCATCTTCACGTCCGGCAGTACAGGCACTCCTAAAGGAGTGCTCGTCCCGCACCAGGCTGTAGTCACAAGTTCAACACACCATGGCGCACGGATGGATCTTAACTCGAGCTCGCGAGTGCTCCAGTTCGCAGCTTACACATTCGACGCCTCCATTGCCGACATCTTCACGACGCTCATCTTCGGCGGTACAGTCTGCACGGCATCGGACGCCAGTCTCCGGAACGACTTGACGGGAAGTGTCTGCAGAATGCAAGTCAATACAGTATTAGCTACCCCGTCTGTTGCCAGGCTCATCCAGCCCGACGAGGCACCCTGCGTGACCAAGGTCATGCTTGCTGGCGAGACGCCGCTGCAGGAGGACTGTGAGCGGTGGAAGCACGTCACCATGTTTCAGGGCTACGGACCGACCGAGTGCAGTGTGCTCTGCGCAGTTGGTGATGTCGATGAAACCCAGGATGTGCAGCCTCGCACCCACGATATCGGCAGAGCGACAGGGTCGGTCAGTTGGATCGTCGACCCCGACAACCACAACAAAGTCCTCCCCATCGGCGCCGTGGGGGAGTTGCTCATCGAAGGACCGATTGTGGCCCGGGGCTATCTCCACGACCCGGTCGAGACTGCAAAGGCGTTCATCGAGGACCCGGAGTGGTTGCTCGAGGGAGGGGCAAGCTCGCCTGGTCGCCATGGCAGGTTGTATAAGACGGGTGACCTGGTTCGCTACGGCGCGGACGGCAGGCTGTTCTATGTCAATCGCAAGGATACGCAGGTCAAAGTCCGCGGACAGCGCCTGGAGCTTGCAGGGGTTGAGCACCACACCTTGCAGTGCCTCGTTCACAAAGCGCAGCATGTTGTGGCCGAGGTCTTGCAGACAAAGGGGAAAGGGGCAAGTTCGGTGCTCGTAGCGTTCCTGGTCCTTGCCCCTGATGAGCACCTAGGGGTTGTGGCGAATGGTGCAAATCAGGTCTTCAATGGATTGGGTATAAGGAACTTCCTGCCATCTGCCGCTGTAGAAGATGAGCTGGCCAGACGGCTTCCGAATTATATGATTCCTACGGTGTGGTTCGTCATCGATCACCTGCCACTCAATGTTTCTGGCAAGACGGACCGGAAGAGGCTCAGAGCTGCTGGGTCTTCATACTTCAAGTCCGAACTCACCAACGGAAGCGGAGGCAGTGCTGGAAGAAAGATGGGGAAACGCGCCCCAGAGACAGACGCTGAGATGGCCTTGGTCAAGCTCTGTGCGCAGGTCCTTGGTCTCGAGGAAGCCCAAATAGGGGTTGACGATAACTTCTTCCGATTGGGGGGAGACTCCATCATGGCAATGAAGTTGGTTGGTGCCGCGAGCAAAACCGGGCTGGTCATCTCTGTTGCGCTAATCTTTCAGCATCCGAGGTTGGCTGATCTCGCTACGGTTTTGACTACCACCAAAGACGACGGCGCCGATGCCATTCTGGACAGCGTCGCTCCATTCTCACTTTTGTCAGATGTTGCAGATCACTCTCTACTAAAAGAGCAAGTAGGCCACGTCTGCGGCGTCGATGGAACAGCCATCCTGGATGCCTATCCTTGTACTCCGTTGCAGGAGGGCTTGCTGGCACTCAGTTCCGTCCAGACGGGCGATTACGTCTTGCAGAGCGTGTTGGAGATGTCATCGTCAGTGGACGAGCATCGCCTCCGCGCCGCATGGGAGAAGACGGTGCAAGCTCTTCCGATTCTACGGACGCGGATTGTACAGCACTCGACGCTTGGACTGATTCAAGTTGTCGTTGATGAAGGCGTGAGGTGGCAGGCTGCAGATGACCTGGAAGAGTACCTCAAGCAGGACAAGCTGCTGCCAATGAGCCTTGGAGAGCCACTCGGACGATACGGGATAACTACTGAAAAGACGGGGAAGAGGTTCTTCACAGTGACGATAAACCACGCGCTGTATGATGGCGAGTCCTGGGAGCTGGTTCTCGAACACTTTTCAAAGATATACGACGATGGAGTCGCGTCTGAACATCATGCCAACTTCAACCGAGTTGTGAAGACCATCCTAAAGACCGACAGCTCAACAGCAGGAGACTTCTGGCAGAGCTCCTTCGCCGGGCTCAGCGGCACAGCCTTCCCGCCCATGCCGCCTGGCGTCAGGGATATCACTGCCGACACAACCATTCGCAGCGACTCCTTTCAGGTGTCAAATGGAATCGAGGGCAGGTCTGGCGTGACTATGGCATCTATTGCACGGGCGGCGTGGGCATTCGTCGTCCACCAGTACACTGGAACTGACGACGTTGTCTTCGGCGCCCTGCTATCGGGCCGCAACATGGCTGTTCCTAACATTGACAGGATTGTCGGTCCCACGATAGCCACGGTCCCTGTGCGCGTGCGTATTCCCAGCTCTTCGACAGTTTCGACATTCCTCCAGGACATACAGGACGCATCCACCGCCATGATCCCATTCGAGCAGACGGGCCTACAACATATTTCAAAAGTCAGCGTGGAGGCACAGCAGGCCTGTAACTTCCAAACGCTTCTCGTCGTGAACGCTGCTAAGCCCAAGCTGGGCGACACGCAAGAGGACGAAAATGGCCTTGGCAGGTGGCTCCAAATGTTCAAGACACAAGAATTCACCACTTACGCCGTCACCATCAAATGCGAGCTCTCGGCGGCAGGCACTGTGAAACTAGAGTGCTCTTTTGATCCTAGAGTTATCGAGCAGTGGAGGATGCAAAAAATGCTGGATCAGACCAGCTTTGTGATTCAACAGTTTGCAGAGGCCGCTGGGGATCAAAAGCTGGCTACCCTGGATAGTCTCATGCCGTCTGATCAAGAACAAATCGAGCAATGGAACGAGATCGTCCCGCCAAGGATCGACGAGTGCGTCCATGAAATCATCCAAGGACAAATGGACTTACACCCTCAGGCCCCGGCGGTCCACTCATGGGATGGTGACCTGACATACCATGAACTGGACGACGTTTCTAAGCGCCTTGCCCACCACCTCACGCATCTCGGCATCCGTGAGGGGTCTCTTGTGCTTCTCTGCTTTGAAAAGTCGATGTGGACCATCGTTGCTAAGCTGGCAGTACTGAGAGCCGGCGGAGCGTTTGTGCTGGTCGAGCCGTCACTGCCCCAGCATCGACTACTCAGCATTATTCGTCAAACAGGGTCATTACTGGCGCTTGCTTCTGCCAGCACGGCATCTGTCATCTCCCCGTTCGTTGAAGAGACTACGGTGCTAGATGAGAGATTGTTAGGCCCTGCTTTAGATGTACCATCAGGAGTGCTGCCCCAAGTTTCCCCTTCGTCACCAATGTACATCCCTTTCACATCTGGCACCACTGGTGAACCCAAAGGTACTATCATTCCACATAGCGCCTTCGCATCGACCATTCGCTACCAAGCCCATCGACTTACCTGGCCTGGTGCCCGCGTATTCGACTTTTCCTCTTATTCCTTCGATGCATGTATTATAAACAGCATGATGACGCTGGCCGTTGGTGGCTGCATCTGCATAGCATCCGAATCCGATCGAAAGGACAACTTGACTGGCGTCATCGCCTCGATGGAAGTCAACTGTATGCTTTTGACTCCGTCGGTTGCGCGTCTGGTGGACTTTAACAAGTTGCCACTATTCAAGTCTCTGACTCTTGGAGGCGAGGCGATCCGAGCTATCGATATTGACCGGGTTCCTGAATGTATCCGCATCGTCAACGCTTACGGACCGTCGGAGTGCACACCAACGAGTACCATCAACGACAACCAGGACTTGAGAGACGAGCTCACAAGTATCGGAACTGGTGCGGGCACTTGTACATGGGTGGTAGACCCCAAAAACCACCACCGACTTGTGCCTATCGGTGCTGTAGGCGAACTACTTATCGAGGGTCCTACAGTTGGCAGAGGGTACTTGGGGAATCCCGAAAAGACGGCGGCTTCGTTCATCGATGCTCCTGGCTGGCTTCGAAGAGGATCAGGTCAAACTGCCCCAGACCGCAGTGGCAAGCTTTACAAGACGGGAGACTTGGTCCGGTACAACGAGAGTGGTGTACTGAGCTACCTCGGCCGCAAGGATTCACAGGTCAAGCTCCGAGGACAGAGACTCGAGCTTGCCGAGATTGAGCACCACGCTCTCGCCTGCCTCCCGGGTGCCAAGGAAGTGGTTGCAGAGGCGGTCTATCCAGCCGACGATGACTCTGCCGCCACGCTCGCAGCGTTTGTCGTGCTGCACGAGGGCGAGGCCGCGTACGCATTGGAGGGCCAGTCCCAAGATCCGGCAGCTGCTCGTCTTTTCACCGTCCCTAAATCTGTCGAAGACCAGTTTGCCGAACGAGTACCCAGCTACATGGTGCCCACAGTCTGGGTGGCTATGGCGGAGTGGCCACTTAATGAAAACGGCAAGGTCGACCGTAAAGCCTTGCGGGAACTTGGATCCTCCTTTTCGAGGTCGCAACTGGCACAGCTGAATCAGAGCGTGGATGACCAGAAACGTGCTCCCACCAGTGAAGCCGAACTTGTGCTATCGCAGCTATTCGCGCGCGTGCTCAACATTGATATTGACTCCGTCTCTGTTGGCATCGATGACAGTTTCCTCCGCATTGGTGGAGATTCCATCACCGCCATGCAGATCTCTGCCGAAGCCAGGGCTCGGGGCTTGAACATCTCAACCGCGGCTATCCTTCGCCACAAGACCATCGCTGCCATCCTGGATGCCTGCACGAATCCACAGGCCCCAAAGCTCCAAGGTGAAGCTGGAAGTCGGGGAGGACTCTTCGTCCCAGGTGAGCAGGTCACTGGACAACCATTCCCCCCGAGTCCCATTCAGGAGCTGTTCTTCCAGTACCAGCCAAACCCGACAGTTCCTTTTGATCAATGCTTTCTGCTCGGTTTGCGGCAATCCGTTAGTCTCGAAAAATTGACGAATGCATTCGATGTTTTAATTTCTACACATTCCACCTTGCGTACCAAGTTCCAACAGAACGATGCTGGTAGGTGGGAGCAACGTATCGAACATGGCGCCGACAGTGCGTTCCAGATTTGTTACCTTGAAGATAGCCTGCGAGACCTGAAAGACGTCGCCCCGACAATCTCAAAGTGCCGTAGCAGCCTCAACATTGTCAAAGGGCCCCTGGTATCGGCTGCACTGTTCGACGTGCTCGGAGAACAAAGACTGTTCGTTTCGATCCACCATCTTCTTGTGGACCTGGTGTCCTGGAGAATACTCCTTGGCGACTTGGAGAACCTTTTGAGCAAAAACATCACTCCAAATGTGCCTCGCTTGTCCTTTGCTAGTTGGTGTGGGCTCCAGAAGGAATATGAAGCTGCACATCTCAACCCTGAAGAACAACTCCCGTTTACTGTCCAGCCACCAATGCATGCGTACTGGGGCATTGGGAGTCCACATGACGGGTCCGCGCTACGCTCGACAACCAGCACGACTTTTCGAGTTGACGAGTCGGACACCGCGGTCCTTCTCGGAGACGGCAACGACGCATTCGGCACTCGTGCGCCAGAACTCATGTTGGCTGCGTTGTTCTACTCATTCAGTCGCGTCTTCGCAGACCGACCCCTGCCAACCGTATTCAACGAGTCTCATGGACGTGAGGTCTGGGATGACTCCTTGGACCTGTCTACCACGGTTGGATGGTTCACGACATTTTATCCTATCCAGGTTGCTTGCGAGCAAAGTACCGAAATCCTCGATCTGGTCCGCCAAACGAAAGACTGCGTTCGCAGTATACCCCAGAACGGCTGGCAATATTTCGCATCGAGATTCATAAACAAGCAGACCGCAGATGAGTTCATCTCGCAGTTGCCGGTTGAAGTCATGTTCAACTACTCTGGACGTTACCAGCAACTCGAGCGGAAGGATGCGTTCTTCCAAAACCTCTCGATGCCGACAGAGACTTTTGGCCCTGTGACATGCGCGGAGTTCAAAAGACAGGCCATCTTGGACGTGCTTGTATCCGTGGACCAGGTCTGCCTGGCTGTGACGTTGCTACATGACGAAGATATCAAGCACAGCGAAAAGGTGTCAATATGGGCGACCGAGTTTCAGATCGCTCTGCAGCACCTTGCAGGCGCCTTGCGCGGTCGACAGATAGAATGGACTCTGTCGGACTTCCCGGGAGCTTTTGGGTCGTATAGTGACATTGCGGTGTTCAAGGACGAAACTCTCCCAAGTATTGGCGCTGCCTTGCGACTTGAACATGTCGATGACATCTTCCCATGCACGCCCATGCAGGAGGGTATTTTGATCGGCCAGGCCAAAGATTCCAAGATGTATCGGACACGACTTGATCTCGAGCTGTTTCTGCCAAAGACCAAAAAGTCTGGCATCGATGTGGCTCGACTGCAATGGGCCTGGCAACAGGTCGTCCGACGCCATGCTCTTTTGCGCGCAGTCTTGGTCAAGAACTTTCCCGGAAGCAGCCGCGTGATGCACGTCGTCTTGAAGTCCCCGACGGTCGAAATCGCCATTAAAACAAACTCCAGCAAGGCCGAACTCTCAGATGTACTCGAGAGTGAAAACGTCGGTTATCAAGAGCGAGGCCTTCAGCATCATCTATCCCTATATCGGTTGTCCAACGGCGAGGTCCATCTCGTGCTCGAGTTCAACCACGCCATTATCGACGGCCACTCGACCAGTATGCTGATTCAGGAACTTGGGAACTTCTATAATGGCGGTGAAACGCCTTCTCCAGCCCAAAGCTACCGCGAGTTTGTCTCGTTCATCGGCAAGAAGTCACCCGAAGAAGGGCTTGATTACTGGACTGAATTTCTCGCCGGCGTGGAGCAGTGCCACTTCCCGGAACTCGACTACGAAGAAGTAGCACGCCCAATCTTACGCGAGTTGATGAAGGTGCCAGACATCGACACTGACCGCATGCGGGCGTTCTGTGCAGAGTGGGAGTTGACGCCTGCAATCCTCATCCAGGTAGCATGGGCCACGGTACTGAAGTCATACACAGGGATCCTACGACCTTCCTTTGGCGTCGTTTGCTCGGGTCGAGACCATCCTATAGACGGTGTCGATAACATATTCGGACCTCTTATCGGGATGATCACAGCTTGCATCTCGCTTGGCACGGACGAGTCGGTCTTGGACGTTTTGAAGGCTGCACAGTTGCATTATCTGATGGCGCTGCCGCACCAGACGGTGCCTCTTGCAGCTGTGCATAGTGCCTTGGGGCTTGGCTCGTCGGCGCTGTTTAACAGTATTCTATCATTCCAGAAGGGCGAGAGTGATGTTGTGGGTAGCGACGAGGGTTTGTCGATGAAGATTGTGGATGGGTTTGATCCCAATGATGTAAGTGCTACTACTCCTTTTCGCTACTACTCCTTTTCCCAAGTAAAGTGTGGAGAATATGGGTATGAGATACTGGTACTGACGATGGACGGAATTTTCCTAGTATGCCATCTCTGTCAGAGTCATCGACACTCCCACGGAAATCAAGATCTTGGTCGACCATTCCGGCACACTAGGGGGATTCCAGAGTTCTCAACTTGGTAGATGCTTCAGCACTGCTGTGACCTCGATAATGGACAATGTCCAAGGCGCTGTCACACATTTGGACCTGCTAGATGGCCAAAGCCTAGAGAGGTTGTGGACATGGAACCAAGACGTCCAACCACCTGTCGAAGCATGCATACACCACCTGGTCGAGCAGCAGGTTCTAGCAAACCCAACCCGCTGTGCCATAGAGTCTTGGGACGGGCAGGTGACCTTTTCGGAACTGGGTCGTCGGGCAAATACCCTCGCACACTACTTGGCTTCGCTGGGAGTCGGACCGGGCGACATTGTGCCCGTGTGCTTCGACAAGTCGCTCTGGGTCGTCGTTGCCATGCTTGCCGTCCTCAAAACAGGCGCCGCATTTGTGCCACTGGACCCTGTACAAGCGCCGGAACGTCGGGAGTTGGTGTTGAAGCAGGTCGACGCGCATATCATCTTGACCTCGGAACGGTTTGCGGACATATCTTATGGTGAAGGCCGTTCCACGTTTGCGGTGACACCTGCTTCCATTCAGAGTCTCTCATCGGATCACCAAGGCCAGAAACTGGCCACAGTGCAAGTCAGCCCTTCATCGACCATGTACTGCCTCTTTACATCCGGCAGCACGGGTGTGCCAAAGGGAGTTATTCTTCCGCACCGCGCAGTCAGCACGAGCTGTACACATCACGGCAACCGCATCCGCTTCAGCACAAGTACGCGGACGTTACAATTCTCGGCTTATACCTTTGACGCCTGTATCATGGAAATATTCACCACGTTGCTGTTTGGCGGCTGCGTATGTATCCCCTCGCCAACGCAACGCCTAGATGATATTGCCGGATCTATCCAGACTATGGACGTCAACCTATTATTCTCAACGAGTACCGTCGCACAACTGGTCGACCCGGACGAGGTCCCCTCTTTGCGAACAATCATCATCGGGGGCGAGATGTGTTCCCCCGCCGACTATGCGAGATGGCACCATCTCGACGTGGTTCTGCAAGCCTATGGCCCTACCGAATGCGCCATCTTCTGCGCGCTGAACGATGAGGGCCCGAATGCGGCGCATAGGAATTGTATCGGTCATGCTGTGGGGACAACGAGTTGGCTCGTCGATCCGCGAGACGAGAACAAGCTTGTGCCGATCGGGGCTATCGGTGAGCTTGTCATCGAGGGTTCTCAGTTGGCACGAGGTTATCTACACGACGAGGTCCGCACGACGAGTTCATTCATCAGCAACCCGCCTTGGCTCCTGCGCGGTTCTTCTCGTCCTGGACGCCAGGGCAGGCTGTACAAGACGGGCGACTTGGTGAGATATGTCGGCGACGACGGCAGTATGGTTTACATCGGTAGGAGAGACGCACAGGTGAAGCTCCATGGTCAGCGGATGGAATTGGCCGAGACCGAGCATCACGTCATGGCGTGTGTCCCAGGGGCACTCCAAGTTGCGGCCGAAGTTGCAAGGCCCGGAGGTGAAGGAGCGGGACAGGCACTCGTTGGGTTCCTTGTGCTGGGCGACACTAAGAAGACTGCTGTTACTCCTGCTGCTGAAGTCAATGGCAACGTGGTGTTGGAGAGGGGAACCGCTCGCGTTTACTTACTATCTACGTTAGTTGAGGATGAACTGGCAAAGAGGTTGCCGAGTTACATGATTCCGACTATCTGGTTCACCATCGACCAGTTGCCCATGGGAAGTTCGGGCAAGACAGACCGCAAGAAACTCAGAGAGATTGTCTCTTCCTTTACCGTTGCCGAACTTGCTGCGATGAAACGAGATGGGTCGAGCCGGAAAGTGTCCACTGAGGCAGAGCGTCAGATCCAACAACTCTGGGCGCGTGTGCTGGGACTAGACGAGTCCAGCATTGGCCCCGACGACAACTTCTTCCGTCTAGGTGGAGATTCCGTCACTGCCATGAAGCTAGTCAGCGAAGCTAGGAAAGACGGGACATCTCTCTCTGTTGCTCAAATCTTCCAGCAGCCGAAGCTGTCGCAACTGGCGGCGCAGTTGGGCACGAGTTCCGCGGCTGTTGTCGCTTCAACTGAGACCAAGCCGTTCTCTCTGCTGCAGGACGGGATCAGCGTCGAGGATTGCAAGAACAAAGTCGCCCAACTCTGCGGCGTAGATGTGCGGGACATCCAAGACATCTACCCTTGCACTCCACTGCAGGCAGGTTTGATGGCGCTCACATCCAAGCAAACTGGTAGCTACATCCTGCAGACCGTCATGGAGCTCTCAGCAGACATCGACCTGCCACGCTTCAAGGACGCATGGGAGCGAACGGTGCAATGCAGCTCGATATTACGCACCAGGATCATTCAATGCGATGGCGTTGGTCTGGTTCAAGTAGTTTTGGAACAGAGCACTATCGAGTGGCAGCACTCAGACAATCTCGAGGTTCATCTTCAAGATGACAAACTTGTTTCGATGGGCTTGGGAGAACCACTCGCCCGCTTCGCACTCGTTGACGACGTCTCGACGCAAGGAACCCTCTTCGGCTGGTCTGTCCATCACGCACTTTACGACGGAGAGTCGATGCCACTCGTTCTGTCACTTGTCAGGCAATTCTACCAAGGCGTGAGCCCACAACGACAGCCAGACTTTAGTCTTTTCGTCAAGTATACCCTGGACCAGAAGAAGAACGACGCTGACACATTCTGGGCGACAGCCTTTGACCGAGTGGAGAGTGAAGCATTCCCGTCACTGCCGAGCACTGCTCACGTCGTAACCGCTGATTCGACGCTTCAAACATCTTGCTCCTTTGCAGCTCCGAACGGGTTGGACGCTACCATGTCGACGATCATCAGAGCTGCGTGGGCATTGACCGTTCACCGCAACACGGGAACGGAGCATATCGTCTTTGGAGTCACCTTGTCTGGTCGCAACGCGCCCGTGGCAGAGATTGAGAGAATGGTCGGTCCAACCATCGCCACGATCCCTATCCTCGCGCACATCTCTGCAGAGTCCACGGTGTCGAGCTTCCTAGCTCGTCTACAAGACCACGCCACCGCCATGATCCCATACGAACAGACTGGTCTACAGAACATCGCCAAGATCAGCGCCAACACCCGTGCTGCCTGTGAATTCCAGACCTTGCTGGTCGTTCAGCCGCCCGCAGCGAGCTCGCTTGAGACGGAACTTGGAACCTGGCGCGAGCTGCCCCAGACAAGAGAATTCACAACGTACGCCCTCACACTGGTCTGCCAGCTCACGGCAGATGGTCGAGTCGATATCAGCTGCAGCTTCGACTCAGATGTCATTGCTGCGTCTCGTGTAGGGAGAATACTCGAGTACTTCACAGATGCCATCCGGCAGCTGACCACGGCGCATCCGGAGCAGCCCATTGCGCAGTTCCTGGGCCCTGATGCTGTAGATATCGAGCAGCTGTGGTATTGGAACAGCAGCGTCCCGGAACCTATCGACACCTGCGTGGATAGCTTGATCTCAGCCCAAGCCCGCTTGCGGCCAGACGCACAAGCAGTCTCGGCCCACGACGGAGAGTTCACGTTCGCGCAACTCGAGAGTCTCGCGACCAAGGTAGCCTACCGTCTCGCGTCTTCCGGCGTGGCACGCGAGTCCCTGGTCCCCTTGTACTTTGAAAAATCCAGCTGGACCATCGTTGCCATGCTTGCGGTCCTCAAAGCCGGTGGCGCCTTTGTGCCTCTTGATCCGACCCAGCCATCTGATCGCATAGCGGCTGTGTTGAAGCAGGCTGACGCCCGAGTCATCCTGACGTCGGAAAGTCTCTCTCGAACGAACTTCGGCCCTGATTTCACGGTTATTCCTGTCGGTCGGGGCTCGTCTGAATACCTCACCGAGACGCCCGCCGAATTGCCCGCCGCGAATCCTAGCTCTGCCGCCTACGTGATCTTCACGTCGGGGAGCACTGGTATACCCAAGGGCGTTCTTCTCGAGCACAGAGCCATCAGCAGCGGATGCCACTACCATGGTGCCAAGATTGGTCTCAGTCATGAGTCCAGGGTGCTACAGTTCGCTTCATACACCTTCGATGCCTCAATCTTCGAAATCATCACCACCCTCATCTTTGGCGGCTGCGTGTGCGTTCCCTCGGAGACACAGCGCTCCGATAGCCTGGCTCAGGCCATGGAGTCCATGACTGTTAATACCGCACTCCTCACGCCGTCGGTGGCAAGACATGTTGAGCCGAGCCAAGTACCATCACTGCAGACCATCCTGTTTGGAGGCGAGGCGTCGACGGCAGAAGATTACTCTAGGTGGACGCCAAGCACCAGGGTGTTCAACCTGTACGGCCCGACAGAAGCCGCCGTCATCTGCGCTACCGCAGAGATCACTGCGGACGCCGTGCAGCCTCGTAGTATTGGTACAGCAACGGGATCGACAAGCTGGGTCGTTCACCCGCAAGACCCTGAGAGACTGATGCCCATCGGAGCAACGGGCGAACTTCTCGTCGAGGGACCTATCCTCGCGCGTGGCTACATTAACGACGATGAAAAGACCAAGGCCGCGTTTATAGAGACCCCTGCCTGGTTGGCAAAGGGGTCAGGCTATGTGTCTGGTCGTCACGGACGGCTCTACAGGACTGGCGATCTCGTCCACTACGCAGGGGACGGCAGCCTCATCTACGTTGGCCGTCGGGATGCTCAAGTCAAGATCCGTGGCATGCGTGTCGAGCTGTCTGAGATTGAACATCATGCTCTAGCCTGCGTACCGGAGGCAGAAGAGCTTGTCGTTGAAGTCATCAAGCCTACCGGTGAAGGAGCTGCCAGCATGCTCGCACTCTTTGTTGTCCCTGACAAGAACAGATCCCGTGACTCCGACTACCTGAGCGGTGGTACCAGGCTGGAGAGCGGTAACTCAACGTCTCGCGCCCAACCTCTTCCCACTGCTCTTGAACGCGCCATGGCGGAAAGACTGCCTAGCCACATGGTCCCGGTCCTGCTGTTTGTGCTGGACCATGTTCCACTGAGCATGGCGGGCAAGACGGACAGGAAGAAACTTCGCGAACTCGGCTCGTCGTTGTCTGCAAGTCAGCTGGTTTCCCTTCAGAGCACGAGCACGGCACAGAAGCGTGGCCTGTCAGAGGCCGAGGCTACACTGCAGGAGATCTGGGCGCGAACCCTCAACATCGAAGCTTCTGCTATTGGCGTCGACGACAGCTTCGTTCGTCTTGGCGGTGACTCCATCACAGCCATGCAAGTGTCTTCATCGGCCAGAGCGCGAAAACTGGATATTTCTACATCGGATGTTCTGCAGCACAAGACTATCAGCGCCATCATACAGGTCTGGAGCTCCCGGCCTCACGACATCAAGGAAATGCCATCGCAGCTCGAGAGCTCGCTCCAGCGTGCTAAAGAGGCTGTCAGCAAAGGAGGAATATTCCCTCTTAGCCCGATACAGCAGCTGTTCTTCCTCCACCAGCCCGATCCCACCGTGCCTTTTGATCAGTGCATTCTTCTTCAGCCACGAGAAAAGATCGAACTGCCACTTTTGAAGGAGACGCTAGATACTCTTGTCGCCACCCACTCTGTTCTCCGCACCAAGTTCGAGGTCTCAGCATCGGGGACATGGCAGCAGCGTCTGCAGCCTACCTTTACTGACACAGCCGACAGTGCAGTTCGTCTTCTCCAGGCAAGACGTGACAGCTTTGATGACATCGCAGCCGTTATCTCAGAATACAGAGGGAATCTGAACATCACAGACGGTCCTCTGATGGAGGCTGCACTTATCAATGTTGCCGAATCTCAGTATCTCTTCCTGAGCATCCACCACTTGGTGGTGGATCTGGTGTCTTGGAGAGTAATACTCGAAGATCTAGAAACCATACTCTCTGGTGAAGGCCAACCGTTGGCTCCTCCTTTGTCCTTTGAGGCTTGGACCTTGCTGCAGGCCGACTACGCTGCGAACCAGCTCGACGAGAACCAGGCGTTGCCCTTCGAGTTGGAACTTCCACTGCACTCTTACTGGTCCTGCCAGAACAACAAATCGCCGGGCCTAACAATGACTCAGAGCTTCATTCTTGGCGAGGAGATAAGCGCTGCCCTTCTCGGCCATTCCAACGACGCTCTTGGCACGCAGCCGGCGGACCTGATGATTTCTGCTCTTCTCTTCGCTTTTGGACAAGTCTTCTCGGATAGGACACTTCCCACAATCTTCAACGAGAGCCACGGTCGCGAAGTATGGGATAGCAGCATCGACCTCTCACGGTCAGTCGGTTGGTTCACGACCTTGTACCCTGTCCAAGTCCGGCCTTCACAAACAGACCTGCTCGACTTTGTGCGCCACGTCAAGGACTGCATTAGAACAATCCCCCAATCTGGCTTCCCGTTCTTCACATCCAAGTTCCGTGACGACGATACCGCCAGGGAATTTGCATCTTCGTTCCCAGTGGAGATCATGTTCAACTACGGCGGCAGATATCAGCAACTCGAACGCAAGGACGCATTCTTCAGAAACGTGCCAATCCCAGAGGACACTTCCGCCCAACAGAGCCGGTTCACACGGTATGCGCTGTTTGATGTGCTTGTCAATGTCACGGATTCATCGCTCGGTGTCACATTCATCTACGACGACACCATAGCCGCGAAGCACGAAGGCAAGATTCAGGAGTGGATCCACGAGTACAAGGCGGCCTTGGAGAATATCGCAACGAGACTACCCCAGGAGTCGCGCCAGTGGACACTGACGGACATGCCGGCTACGTTTGACTCGTACGAGAGTATCGCCGAGTTCCAGGGTACCGTGATGCCGGAGCTTGCTATACAAGATGTGGACGACATCGAGGATATTTTCCCATGTGCTCCAACGCAGGAGGGCATTCTCATCAGTCAAGCCAAAGACGCGGACAGTTACCGCTCCCGGGTTAGCATCAAGGCCTCGGCTCAAGCAGGCTACTCTGTTGATATCCCCAGACTTGGCGAGGCGTGGGCCGCCGTTGTCCAACGTCACTCTCTCCTACGTGCCATGATTGTCGACAATTTTCCTGGTAGCGGACGGGCAATGCAAATCATTCTCAGAGAGCCAACTATCAACATCGACTTACATGAAGCTTCTACCTCAGAGGCGGTGGCATTGGCTCTGATGCATGGCACCGACTCCAAGGAATGGCGCCTGCAGCATCATCTCGCCCTGCACCAAGTCACTGCCAAGGATGTCTACATCATTCTCGAGATGAACCACGCCATCGTAGACGGCTACTCGATCGGCCTCCTTCTTAGCGATCTCCGCGCAGCATATCACGGCACCTTGGCCCTTTCTCCGGCGCCGTCGTATCGTGAGTTTGTCACACACGTCGACCGGCAGCCATACGACGACAGCTACGCCTTCTGGAAGAACCTCCTTTCTGACGCACAGCCATGCCACTTTCCGCTCCTCGGCGATGAAACTGAGACGGCCACCACCGAACTACGCCGTGAGTCGACCAGGATTTCCGTCCCGGACATCAACACCGCGCAGATACGGGCCTTCTGCACACAGCACGAAGTCACTCCCGCGACAGTCATCCAGACTGCCTGGGCCATGGTCCTAAGCCACTACACGGGTTCCAGTTCCCCGAGTTTCGGTGTCTTATGTCTGGGGCGAGACCTTCCTATCCATGGTGTCGAGGATATTTTCGGACCCCTAATTGGCATGCTCGTCTGCCACGTGAAGCTTTCTGACAAGACGCAGAGTATTGTCGACACGGCCAAAGCCATGCAAGAGGGGTATTTGAACAGTCTACCGCATCAGAACGTGCCGCTTGCCGCTATTCATAATTCACTGGGGTTGGATACGGATGTTGCGCTGTTCAATACTGTGGTCTCGTTCCAGAAGCCAAGTCATGAGGTCGAACAGGACGATCAGCAGAAGGGAGTTGAGTTTACGATTGCAGGTGGTATCGATCCGTCAGAGGTGCGTTCTATTGCCCGTCTATGACTCATGACAGACATTATTCCAATGAGTGATACGCAGCAGAGTTGCTAACATGCGCTTGCTCTTCTAGTATGCTATTTCCATCCAAGCAGTCGACAGCACTGCAGAGGTGCGCGTCATCATGGACTACCGCATTGCCCTCTCTACGACACAAGCAACTCAGTTGTCTCGTTGCTTCAGTGTCGCCATTGCATCCCTAATCACGGCCGCCGACGACAACAACTACGCTGTTCCCAGACAGATCAAAGACGTGGACCTCCTCGATGATTCGACCTACGCTCAACTTTGGGAGTGGAACAAGAACCTCCCGCCGCCCATCCAGAAATGCGTTCACGAGATGATTGGACAACAAGTCACTATTCAGCCCACAAGGCCCGCGGTCTGCGCATGGGACGGCGATTTGACGTATGCCGAACTTGACAACATCAGTACGCGTCTCGCATGGCGTTTACTAGACCTCGGCGTGCAGCCAGGCGTTACCATGATTCCCATATGTTTCGAAAAGTCCATCTGGGTTGTTGTCGCGATGATGGCGGTACTCAAAGCCGGCGCGGCGTTTGTGCCTCTGGATCTAACACAGGCTGCCGAACGCAGGGAGAAGTTACTCGATGAGGTTGATGGCCGGTTGGTGCTCACGTCGACACGGTATAGCCAGACTTCGTTCGGCGAGGGCAGGACTGTAGTGGCTATCGACCAGATGCTGGTCGACAACCTAGCTGGGAATGTCCAGGACGAGAAAGCGCCCACGAATTTCGATCGACAAGCACCGTGTTATGTGCTCTTTACTTCGGGCAGCACCGGCTTACCCAAGGGTGTCATTATTCAGCACGCAGCAGCGACTACGAGCTGCTTCTACTCTGGCACGGAAATGGGCTTCTCTAACACCTCAAGGGTGTTCCAATTTGCCTCATACACCTTTGACTCGTGCATCATGGAGATCTTCACGACTCTTATCTTTGGAGGCTGCATCTGTATCCCATCAAGCGACGACCGAATGGGCGACCTTCCCGGCGCGATCAACGCATTACAAGCAAACCTGACTTTCCTAACACCTACTGTGGCGAACCTGCTCAACCCCGAGGACATCCTTTCGCTGCAGACTATTATCCTCGGAGGAGAGGCAACCACTACAGACGACTTTGCTCGATGGAGACATTTAAAAAGAGTGCTTAACGGGTACGGACCTACAGAGTGTACCGTATTCTGCGTCATGAATTCCAGCGAGGTTTACAGGCATCCAGGCCGCATTGGTCGAGCAGTCGGTTCCACGAGCTGGATCACCGACCGTGATAATCCGGAGAGGCTGGTTCCCATCGGTGCAGTGGGAGAACTCCTTGTTGAAGGACACACTCTGGCGAAGGGGTACCTGAACGACCCTGACCGAACGGCAAAATCGTTCATCGATAGCCCTGGCTGGCTTTCTCGCGGTGGCCGGTCTGGGCGGTTGTACAGAACCGGCGATCTGGTGCGGTACAGCAAGGACGGCAGTCTGATACATCTCGGACGTGCAGACACGCAGGTCAAGGTCCGTGGACAGAGGGTGGAGTTGAAAGAGATTGAGCTGCAGGTCTCTGCCAGTCTGCCGCATGTGCAGCAGGTCGTTGCAGAGGTTATCGTTCCGACTGGTGAGGAATCAAAGGCATTGGTAGCTGCATTTGTTGTTGCTCCTGAGCTAGAAGGAGAAGAAAGGGGGGTTGGTTTTGAGGAAGCAATCAGGGTCTTCACGAACCCACCCGAGGTCGAAGAGCTGCTGTCCAGACGTCTACCTTCATATTCAATCCCAGCCGTCTGGTTTAAGGTCTTGCAGCTTCCCCTTACGGTATCAGGCAAGACGGACCGGAAGAAGCTGCGCGAGATGGGTTCCAAGTACTCGCAATCACAACTGGCCAGTCTGCAGAGCACGAGCAAGGTAAAAAAACGAGTCCCGGAAACTGAATTTGGGTGGCAGCTTCTTCAGCTCTACGCAGATGTGCTCGGCTTGACAGCAGCAGAGATTGGCCTGGACGACAACTTCTTTCGTCTCGGCGGTGACTCTGTCGCCGCGATGAGGTTGGCGAGCAGTGCTGGCAAGGCTGGGATAAGGCTATCTGTAGCACAGATCTTCCAGAACCCTAAGTTAGAGGATCTCGCCAGTTTACTAGGACCATTGGTTGAGTCCGGGTCCGGTCGGATATTGGAGGCTGAGGAAGTGGCGCCTTTTGCATTGCTTGAGAAGACGGTTGATGTTCAGCAGTGGCGGCGAGAAGCTGCCGAGCTTTGTCGTGTTTCGATCGACACCGTTGAGGATATCTATCCATGTACACCCATGCAGGAAGGGCTCGTGGCACAGACGATCAAAAACCCTGGAGACTACGTCCTCCAGAACGTCATGGAGCTCGAAGACCATATCGACATGTCTCGATTCCGCCAGAGCTGGGAGCACACCGTGTTATCAAATCCTATACTGCGGACCAGAATTGTCCAGAACGACAGCCACGGCTTGCTACAGGTGGTGCTACAGGAAGGAATATATTGGTGGGAGGCAAGCGGCCTCCAGGAGTATCTCGGGAAGGACAAGCTTGAGGCCATGGATCTCGGCTGGCCCCTGGCTCGATACGCAATCGTTTCCAGCGAGACGAGCCAAAAGCGTTGGTTCGTATGGACTATCCAACACTCCATCTACGACGGCGGGTCCCTGCCTTTGCTGAAGTACCAGGTTGAGAGGGCTTACCGCAACGGAACCTCATCCTCGCAGTCATTGCCCAAGTTCAATCTCTTTGTCAAGCACATCCTGGAGCACAACAGGGATGGTGCATCGCTCGACTTTTGGAAGACTGAATTCAGCGACTACGACTCCCCTGCGTTCCCTCCTTTTCCCAGCGCAGGCCACCCCGTGGTAGCCGATGCCCTTGTCGAGCGAGCATGTATCTCGCTGCCGACGAACCCGAAGGGCGGCATCACCGTGGCCACGGCCCTCCGAGCATCTTGGGCACTCGCAGTGAACCGACAAACCGGTGTTGACGACGTCGTATTCGGCATGACCCTTTCGGGGCGTAATGTGCAAGTAGCCCGGATCGAGGAAGTTGTCGGACCGACCATGGCCACGATCCCGGTACGCGTCCGCATTCCTTCAGAAGCCACAGCATCGGTGTCAGAGTACATGGCCAATGTCAACGACCAAGCAGTCTCGATGATCCCCTACGAGCAAACAGGAATACACCGAATCGCCACCGTCAGCGCCGAATCTCAGCGGGCGTGCAATTTCCACACGCTGCTCGTCGTCCAGCCTGCGCAGAGCGGGTATGCGTCGCACGGTACTTCTGAGCTGGGAACCTGGCAGAATACCCTACAGACGCGTGAGTTCACAACGTACGCGGTTACCGTCGTCTGTCAGCTCGAAAAGGATGGCGGCTTTAGGGTGGGATGTGCTTTTGATCCCAAGGTTGTTGACACATGGAGAATGGAGAGGATTCTTGATCATTTCGTGGCCATTACGCAGCAGCTTCTCAAGGCACAACCGCAGGAGCCGCTGATGGACATTGGTGGTCTGCTGCCGTCGGATACTGAGGAAATCTGGCGATGGAACGACGATGTTCCTGCGGCGGTTGACAGGTGCATCCACGATGCCATCCACGACCAGAAGTCCCGACAGCCCAAGGCGCTTGCGATCGATGCGTGGGACGGCAAGTTGAGCTACGACGATCTGATGACTAGCTCGAGACTTCTCGCGAACCACCTCCAGCGCTTGGGAGTTGGGAAAGACGACATTGTGCCCTTGGCATTCGAGAGGTCGATGTGGACCATCGTCGCGATGCTGGCTGTGCTTCAGGCCTCTGCTGTCTTTGCCCCGCTGGACCCGACGCAGGCATCGGAACGTCGAGAGCAGGTGCTTCAACAGACCGGTGCCAAGCTGGTGCTGACTTCAGAGCGATACCGGGATCTTGAGCTCGGAGAAGGACGGTCTGTCTTGTCAGTTGGGCCTACGCTGCTAGCTTCGTTGCAGCAAGACAACACCATGACCAGCGACAACATGGTCGAAGAAGCCAACCCGGATTCAGGGGCCTATGTCATCTTCACCTCAGGCAGCACCGGCCAGCCCAAGGGAGTGCTCGTGTCGCATCGTGCCATCAGCTCGAGCAGTAAACACCATGGAACACTTATTGGCCTCACGAGCGGCTCCCGCTTCCTCCAGTTCGCTGCGTATACTTTCGACGCATCCATTACAGAGATACTTACAACTCTGGTCTTCGGCGGCTGCGTGTGTGTCCCGTCACAAGATGACCTACTAGGCGATCTCGCGGGAACGATGCAGGCGTTTTCCGTCAACGTTGCACTGTTGACCCCCTCGGTGACTCGCCTGCTCCAGCCCGGGGGCATCCCCTCGCTCAAGACTCTGCTCTTTGGCGGCGAGGCACTGCTCCAGTCCGACATTGAGCGCTGGGCCGGTGCCGTCGACAGCGTCATCAACCTATACGGTCCGACGGAGTGCGCTGTAATCTGCTGCGGCGGGCGCATCGAGACGGCGCACGCTGAGCAGAAGCTGGCACCTGGACACTTGGGTAAGGCCATTGGGTCTGCAAGCTGGGTCGTCGACCCGCAGAACGCGGATAGACTGATGCCCGTCGGCGCAGTGGGCGAGCTTGTCGTCGAGGGCCCGATCCTGGCGCAGTGCTATATCGGCGATGCGGACCGCACTGCGGCGTCGTTTATCCAAGATCCGGCGTGGTTGGTCCCCAGACGACGCGGGAGGGTGTACAAGACCGGTGACTTGGTGCGGTACAGTCCCGACGGCAGCTTGTCATATGTCGGGCGCAAGGATAGCCAGGTCAAGATCCGTGGACAGCGGCTCGAGTTGGCCGAGGTCGAGTTCCACGTCCAGGCGTGCATGCCAGACACAGAACAGCTCATCGTCGAGGTTATTCCGGCTGGTGATGTTTCAGGTCCTGCGCTCGCTGCCTTTACTGTTGTCCGCGATAATGGATCGACAGTTCAAGACGACTTTGGTATTTGCATCGTTCCCGCGATACCAGAGGTTGAAGATGAGCTGTCCAGGAGAATGCCGAGCTACATGATCCCCACGCTCTGGTTTACAATGGCCAAGCTGCCGCTCAACACCTCTGGCAAGTCTGATCGGCGGAAACTACGAGAACTTGGTGCTGCGTGCTACATGGCGGCCGCCATCAATGGGCCCGAAGACAAGACACGAGAAATCAAGATGATGCCATCGACCAAGGAGGAGCGCTCACTGCAAAGCGTCTGGGCGCGGGTTCTCAATGTTGGACCTTCGACCATTGGGCTGGATGACAGCTTCTTGCGCCTCGGTGGCGACTCCATTACCGCCATGCAGGTCTCGTCAACGCTGCGTGCGTCTTCGCTCCACGTTCCAGTCGCGACGATCCTCAAGTACAAGACCATCAGTCGGATCCTCGGAGCTTTGGAGGCTCAACGTGCTACTGCCTCGGCCGACTCTGTAGGGCTTCAGGATGGGACAGCAGTGCCTGATGTGGCACCTGGCCAGCTTTTCGAACTCAGCCCTATCCAGCAGGTCTTCTTTGGATACCAGCTGGACCCCAATGTTCAGTTCGATCAATGCTTCTTCTTGAAAATAGCTACTACGGTTAGCCAACAACAACTGACCCAAGCACTTGATGCCATCGTGGCAACTCACTCCATGCTGCGAGCCCGCTTCCGGAAAGAGTCGAGCGATAGGTGGCAGCAGTACATTCTGCCAGAAGTCAAAGGCTCGTACACATTGCAATCTGAAGAGTGCGCCGAAGAAAATGCTGTATCGTCTGCCATTGCCCGTTGCCGCAATTCCCTAGACATCACAACAGGCCCGCTCTTTGCTGGCGTCCTTATTGAAAAAGCTGGAGAACAGAGCCTGTTCCTCGCAGTTCACCATCTCGTCGTCGACTTGGTGTCATGGAGAGTCCTGCTCCAAGACCTTGAGACTCTTCTAACCGCGAGCAAAAATGACGTTCCGACTTCCCTACCGCCACCTCCGTTATCATTCTCGGCATGGTGCAAGCTACAGAAGACGTACGCAGAGACAAATCTCACATCCGAAAAGACACACTTTGATGAGATAGCGGCACCGATGCTGTCGTACTGGGGAATGGACTCTGCCGACGAGAAGCTTCAAGACACCACCAGCCAGAGCTTCACACTCAGCATGGAAGCCACCTCGGCGCTTTTCGGCAAATGCAACGATGCTTTCAGGACGAGACCGGTGGAGTTGATGATCTCAAGCCTGCTGCACGCCTTTGGACAGGTCTTCAGAGACAGGCCCCTGCCCACTATCTGGAACGAAGGACACGGCCGTGAAGTCTGGGACGACAGTCTTGATCTCTCCAGGACGTGCGGCTGGTTCACAACCCTGGCACCAGTGCACATCTCTGGAACCCAACAGGGGACATTGCGATACTACATCCGCCAGGCCAAAGACTACATGCGCAGTATACCGCAGAACGGGTGGTCGTACTTTGTCTCACAGTTCGTCAACAAGGGTGCTTCTGACAAGTTCGTCTCGAACCTCCCTGTTGAGATCATGTTCAACTACAGCGGCGGCTACGGACAACTTGAACGCGGAGATTCCTTCTTCCAGGACATCGCCGCGCCATCATCACAAGCTGATTCTGCAACAGCAGTCTCAACCTTCAGGCGCCACGCCGTCTTCGATGTCCTGGCTGTTGTCAACCGCGGTCAACTCTCCGTCAACTTCATCTCCCCCAAGAGCGTAGGCTTGCATGCACACATCTCGGAGTGGATCGCACAGTACCAGGCCAGTCTGGAGGCCCTGGGCCATAACATTGTCGTCAACAGCAAGAACAACGACAAGATGGACACTCGCCTGACCCTGTCTGATTTCCCAGGCGTCTTTGACTCCTATGAGGCCATTGACGAGTTCCACAGCAATGTCCTCCCAAGTCTCGACATTGCCTCGGTGGACGATATTGAGAAGATCTATCCCGCTGCCCCTGCTCAAGAGGGTATTCTGATCAGCCAGATCAAGGACGCCAAGAGCTACCACTCCCGTCTGCACATCAAAGTCTCCTCTAATCACAGCACCCCAATCGACGTGGTGAGACTACAGGAGGCATGGCAGACTGTAGTCCAGCGACACGACCTCCTCCGCGCCGTGTTTATCCACCACTTCCCCGGAAACGGCCGGACCATGCAAGTCATCCTCTCAAACCCACGCATCGGGATACACGTCAACCACGGCGCCACAGACTCGGACGTATGGCGCTCCATCCACTCACAAGATCCGCCGCAGTATAAGCCCTCGGGTCTGCAACACCACCTCACCATACCCGCGGTGAGCGACGAGGAAGCGCATCTCATTCTCGAGATCAATCATGCTATTGTCGATGGATATTCGACGACTATCTTGGCGAGGGATTTGCAGTCAGCTTACCGGCTCGGTGACGGTGGTAGTGCATCACTGGCTCTATCCGCGTCATCGTACGGAGACTTTATCGGGTTTGTAAACGGCCAGTCGCGCGATGAGGGGATCAAATTCTGGACAGACCGACTTACAGGATCTGAGCCATGCCACTTCCCAGACTTGTCAACACCATCAGATGGTTCCGCCTCTCAAGCCACTCCCACCAATGGCAAGAATAAAGAGGGAGATGAAGACGAAGGCACAACCATCCACATTCCCAACCTAAACACCACGGCCATCCGGGAATTCTGCAAATCTCGAGAAATCACCGCTGCCACCGTCATCCAGTTAGCATGGGCGATTGTCCTGCGGTGGTACACTGGCTCGCTGGACCCATGTTTTGGCATCCTGTGCTCGGGACGGGATCTGCCTATTAACGGTGTTGATAGCATCTTTGGGCCGCTAATTGGCATGTTGACTTGTCGCGTGCGGTTTACTGGTGATGGCACGATGAGCGTAGCCGAGGCATTGGAGAGAATGCACGCTGGCTATCTCGAGAGTCTGCCGTATCAGACCGTTTCGTTGGCGACGGTGCATAATGCGCTGGGGCTGGGGAGCGATGCACTGTTCAACAGTGTTGTGTCGTTCCAGAAGACCGGTCGCGCAACTGAAAAGGAGGTTTGTGGTAGCAACGACGGTGGTGGTGATGGTGTTGAAGTTTCGTTGGGAGGTGGATATGATCCAACAGAGGTAAGTTCTTACTGTTCTTCATCTCGTGATTATTCAAATGCGATTCGGGCTTGATGCTGACGGAAATGCGAAAAACAGTACGACATATCAGTCCGTGCCATCGACAGCCCCGATGACCTCCAGCTTATCGTCGACTGTCGATGGATTCTAGGCGACGCAGAAGCAGCTCGCATCGGGCAGTGCTTCAGCACAGCGATCGAGTCCATCGTATCCAACAGCCAGTCGCCCATCAAGGACCTCGACGCCCTGAGCGCTCGGGCGCGAGACCAGCTCTGGCAGTGGAACAAAACCATCCCAGAAGCATCCGAGATGTGCGTCCACGACCTCATCGAGGATAGAGCACTTACTTGCCCTGACAAAGTCGCCATCTGCGGCTGGGACGGCGACCTGACATATCAAGCGGTGGTAGAACACGCAGGACGACTTGCCAATAGTCTTATCCAAAATGGCCTTGCTCCGGAGAGCGTCGTCCCTATCTGCTTTGAAAAGTCGAAATGGACGGCCGTTGCCATGCTCGCGGTGCTGCGAGCTGGGTGTGCTTTTGTTCTCCTCGACCCGTCGCAGCCCGAGGACCGGCTTCGCAAAATTGTCCAGCAGACCAATGCGACATCTGGATTGTCATCGCGGTCATCGTTCCATATTCTATCCAAGATGGCGGCAGATGTCGTCGTTGTCGCCGAGGACTCGTCATACCTCAACCACCCCGTCCTCCCGAGGGATCAAAGCAGAGGCCACCCGTCATCTCTGATGTACATCATCTTCACCTCTGGCACTACGGGAGAACCAAAGGGCACAATGATCAGCCACCGGTCGTATGCCTCAGCCATCGTGCACCAGGCACGCCGCATCGGCTTCTGTCCGACCACCAAGATTCTGGACTTTGCCTCTTACAGCTTCGATGTCTCTATCAATACCTCGATGATGGGACTGGCCATGGGCGGTTGTATCTGCGTGCCATCCGAAGAGGACCGCAAGAACAACCTGACCGAATCAATCGTCCGATTCGGCGTCAACACTATTGACGTGACTCCCTCGGTATGTCGCCTGCTTGACCCCAACGAGATGCCGCTGGTCCGCACCATGATCCTTGGCGGAGAACAGCTGAGGCCTACGGACATCGCGCATTGGCCGCCACATGTGAGGATCGTGAATTGCTACGGCCCGTCCGAGTGTACCCCGACCAGCACGATCAACGATATCCAGGGTACCGTGACGATTACTGGAATCGGCAAGGGCATAGGGGCGGTTACCTGGGTTGTCGACCCAGCTAACCACCACGTCCTGGCTCCGCTGGGGACAGTGGGCGAGCTGCTCATCGAGGGCCCCATTGTCGGTCTGGGATATCTGGGCGATCCGCTGCGTACGGCAGCAGCATTCATAAACGACCCGGAGTTCCTACTCAGGGGTTCAGCCTCGTACCCAGGCCGCCAGGGATATCTTTACAAGACGGGAGATCTCGTACGGTACCAAAGCGATAGCAGTCTGACGTATATGGGCCGCAAGGATACTCAGGTCAAACTACGTGGACAGCGCGTCGAGCTGGAAGATATCGAGCACCACAGCCTAGCTTGTCTGTCTGGGGCCAAGGAGGTTGTCGTGGAAGTCATCCGCCCGTCAGGCGAAGGGGGAGGTCAACAATGTCTCGCCGCATTTGTCCTCATGGACGGCGAGAATGCCACCAACGAGAATAACACCAGAGAGCCAGTTTATCACGATGGGATTGGTGTCAGTTCCCTGTCCGGCAGTACAACCGTCGAAGACTCACTTTCCCGGCGGCTACCTGCTTATATGGTCCCGACAGTCTGGTTCGTCATCGACACAATCCCGCTGACTACATCGGGCAAGATGGATCGCCGAAAACTGCGCGAGATTGGCTCGTCATATTCCATGGCGCAAATCAACGAACAGCGCCGCGGCGAAGCCAACGGGGACAAGCGCAATCCGACAACTGACCTTGAGATGGCCCTACAGTCTCTATGGAGCCAGATACTAGGCGTCGAACAGGGACATATTGGACTCGATGACAACTTCTTCCGTCTCGGTGGAGATTCTCTAAGGGCTATGAGTTTGGTGTCTGCGGCGAGAAAGGCTGGTCTGGGACTGTCTGTTGCGCAGATCTTCCAGCATCCGAGGTTGGGAGAGCTTGCAAGGGAGCCCCTGGTTGGTGAAAGTACGCAGGCTGAAGAGAAAGAAGAGGAGTTGCAGCCGTTTTCACTGCTCTCTACACATCAAGAAGATTTACATGAGTATATTGAGCAGGTGGCTCAGCTATGCTTTGTCGACGTCGACGCTGTTGAGGATATCTACCCCACCACGCCTTTGCAGCAGGGTCTCATGGCGCTTACGACGAAGCAGCCCGGCGACTACGTGATCCAGAACGTCATGCGGATCGCTACTACGACGGATTGTGACCGGTTGCAGCGGTCGTGGGAGGAAGCGGTGCGGCGCACGCCGACGCTACGCACCAGGATCGTGCAACACCACACCAGTGATGCTGTGCTCCAGGTCGTTCTCAAGGATTTGGCCGCCGAGGTTGGTGGTAGCATTCAATGGAGGCATGGCGATGACCTCGAGGTGTATCTCGGGCTCGACAAGACTGAGTCCATGCAGCTTGGCGAGCCACTGACTCGCTTTGCCATCATCCGGGATGCCGGAGATAGTTACCTTGTGTGGACGATCCATCACGCCGTTTACGATGGACAGTCACTGCCTGCGATCCAGAGCTTGGTTCGCAACATCTATCATGACCGGTTGGAAGTCATTCCGAACCACCTGCCTTTCAACACCTTCGTTCGCCACCTCCTCAGACAAGACGAGAAGGTCGGCAGGGCATTCTGGGAGGATACTCTCGCGGGATACAAGTCGGCTACTTTCCCGCCTCTCCCACCAGCTCTTCTCGACGGCGCCATCAAGGCCGACGTTTCCCTCGACCTATCCTTCGAGATGCCCCCCGTGACAGAATCCAGCGTCACACTCGCAACAATCATCCGAGCCGCATGGGCCCAGGCCGTATACCACAACACCGGTTCGGCGGATGTCGTCTTTGGCGCTACACTCTCAGGACGCAACGCCCCTATCGCGGGGATCGAGGACATTATCGGCCCGACCATTGCCACTGTGCCTGTACGCATCAGCATCCCTCAACGGCACGGGCAACAGACAGTAATGGAGTTTTTGCTCGACGTGCAGGCTCAGTCAACGGCCATGATACCGCATGAACAGTTCGGTCTGCATAGAATCTCCAAGATCAGCGAGGATGCGCGTAGGGGATCCGACTTCAAGACTCTTCTCATTATTCAGCCCCACGAAGACGACGACAATGACGACGATACCCAATCATCCCATGCAGAACTCGGCGCCTGGCGCGAAGCAGTCGCCGGGACTGGGGACTTCAGCACGTACCCATTGACCGTGATATGTCGTCTCTCTGCCACGGGAAGTATGCATTTGGGGTGCTCTCTCGACCCGCGTGTTCTCCCGCAATGGAGAGCCGAAAGGATGCTCGAACAGTTTGGGTTCTTGATTAAACAGTTGTCAAGCATGGATCTTGACGTGCATGTTGGTGAGATTGACGGGTTGATGCCGTCGGACAGGGAGTTGCTGTGGACATGGAACAAGAAAGTCCCGGATCCCGTGGATCATTGTGTCCACGAACTTATCCAGCAGCGCGTCAATATGCAGCCGAATGCGTCCGCGCTGAGCGGCTGGGATGGAGAGATAAGCTACAGTGAGCTGGACGTTGCATCGTCGAGTCTTGCATCACACCTCGTTAGTGGTTTAGGGCTCACTCCAGGGGCAATGGTTCCGTTGTGTTTTGAGAAGTCCATCTGGGCGGTTATTTCAATGCTGGCGGTTCTTAAGGCCGGTGCTGCGTTCGTGCCGCTTGATCCTACGCAGACTGCAGATCGCAGGGAGAGGGTGTTAGGACAAATTGGCACGGGTGTGATACTGACCTCTGAGCAGCTCGCCGGGGACATGGAAGTCAAGGGCAATCCAAAACAGGTTGTTTCTGTGGGACCTCTGCTTCTGGCAAGTGTTCGAGGAAATGGCAACAAGGAAAACATTATGCCAAGGTCAAGCAGTCCCAGCTCTGCCGCATACATCATTTTCACGTCTGGCAGTACCGGCCAGCCTAAGGGTGTCGTCCTCGAACACCGCGCCGTGGCGACAAGTTGCTCGCACCACGGTCTGTCCATTGGGCTGAGAACGAATTCGAGGGTGTTACAGTTTGCTTCTTATGCCTTTGACGCCTCGATCCAGGAGATCATCACTACTCTAGTCTACGGTGGCACCGTGTGCATTCCGTCTGAATACGACCTGCGGAACAACCTCGCCAAGAGCATCCACACGATGGGTATCAATACTGCGTATCTCACGCCCTCAGTTGCAAAGCTAATCGACCCTACTGGAGTTCCTGAGTTGAAGACACTTATGTTGGCGGGAGAGGCGTCAAGGTTCCAAGACTTTCAATGTTGGGCACGACCAGGGCAGACAATGCTGCATGGATATGGCCCAACAGAGTGCGCTGTGCTCTGCTGTGTTGCGAGCATCGACCTTGATACATCGAATGAGATGCAGTCTGGCTGCATTGGTACAGCTACAGGCGGGACAAGCTGGGTCGTCGACCCAGACGACCACAGCAAGCTACTTCCCATAGGGGCTGTTGGAGAACTTCTCATCGAGGGCCATATCCTGGCAAGATCATATCTCCACGATCAAGTAACAACTGATGCCGTGTTCATCGATACTCCGTCCTGGCTCGCGCAAGGTGTCAGTGGAGTACAGTGCAACTCTGGACGCCATGGCCGACTCTACAAGACTGGCGACCTGGTGTCCTACAACTCCGACGGTAGCCTCAACTATATCGGTCGCAAGGACTCACAGGTCAAGATCCGCGGACAGCGCGTGGAGCTCGCGGGCGTGGAGGCATCTGTGCTGCAGTGCTGTCCCGAGGTTCTTCAGGTCGTGGCTGAGATGATCAAGCCCGCTGGCGAGGGCGCGAACCCGGCTCTAGCAGCATTCGTGGTACTGAGCAGTAACGGCGCGGCCGTGTCATTCAGCAAAACGCAGAGTGGAATGAATATTGGCATCCTCCCCGTTCCTGAGACGGTGGAGGCCCAGCTCTCGGAGTTGGTACCGAGTTACATGGTGCCATCGGTGTGGTTTGTCGTCGACGAGCTGCCCCTGAACACCTCGGGTAAGACGGACCGCAAGAAGCTGCGCGAGGTCGGCTCGTCCTTTACTGTTATGGAACTTGCCACCCTGCGACGGACCGAGGGGGCCCAGAAGCGACCCCCTTCGACGAATGCCGAAAGGACGTTGTGCAAGATGATGGGAAAAGTGCTCAACGTCGACACGGCCAGTATTGGACTCGATGATAGTTTCTTTCAGCTTGGTGGTGATTCAATCACTGCTATGCAGTTATCGTCTGCTGCCCGTCTCCAGGGGCTAGATATCTCGACTGGAAGAATCACACGCCTCAAGACAATCAGTCAGATATTGGAGGCCTGCAGTGTTGATGACGGGGATGCTCCACCACATACAAATGGACATAGACATGACGAGGATGACAATAGCAACGACAACAACAAGACGGTCGCTTTGGCGCCCATCCAGCAGATGTTCTTCCTCCACCAACCAAACCCCGGAGTCTGCTTCGACCAATTCTTCTACCTTCGACCAAGGACACCCATCACGCAGTCTATGCTCGAGTCCGCCCTTAACAAAACTGTCACCGCGCACCCGATCCTTCGCGCCCGTTTCGGACGGAACGATGCTGGAAACTGGGAGCAGCACATAACACAGTCTTCAGAGGATGCATTCCACTGCACATCCCAGACGTGTTCCAACTATGAGCAAGTTGCATCATTCATTCAGCACCAGCGAGCCAGCTTGGACATCACAACCGGTCCGCTAATTGCGGTCGCCCTGTTCCAAGTAGACGGTGACCAGACACTCTTCATAACAATCCACCATCTTGTCGTGGACTTGGTTTCCTGGCGCATCATCCTCGGCGACCTTGAGACACTATTCACATCAGACCCTGCCGCCGAGGTGGCACTGGCGCCACCAACGACATCGTTCCGGGCCTGGTCATCCCTTCAAGCCCAGCGCGCCCGAGATCTCACCGCAGCCCACCAACAGCCGCTCGCCATTCCACCACCACAGATCTCGTACTGGACCAGCAACGTCCTTGACGCGAGTCTGGACACCGACTCGACCACTCTGGCCTTCTCCATCGACGAAGAAACCACAAAAGCCATCTTGGGAGCCTGCAACAACGCCTTGGGTACGAAGCCCATAGAGCTGATGATTTCAGCGCTGCTGTTCTCTTTTGGCCAGACATTCAAGGACAGAACGCTGCCGACCATTTTCAACGAAGGACATGGTCGCGGGACATGGGATGAATCGCTGGATATGGACCTTTCAAGGACGGTCGGTTGGTTTACCACGCTGTATCCAGTCCATATTGATCCCAGCATCACCATGGCACAGCAACAACAAAATGGGCTACTCGACTTCATCGCCCAAACACACAACACCATGTCCACCCTGTCCTCCCCAGACAACGGCGCCGCGTACTTCACCTCGCAATTTGCCACGCTACAGTCCGCACAGTCCTTTGTGCAAAACCAGCTCCCCGCCGAAATCGTCTTCAACTACGGCGGCGTGTACCAGCAGCTGGAGCGCGACGACTCGTTCTTCGAGATCACTTCGCTGTCGAGAATGGCCAACATGAACAGCAGCGGAAGCACTACTACCGAGGATGACAAAGACGTGAAGAGAGCAGAGTTGTTCGATATCGATCCCCCTTCGGCAGCTGAGGCGCGGAGGTATGCGCTGTTTGAAGTTCTTGCGGGTGTGGCGAAGGGGCGTCTCAGTATCTCGGTGCTGTACAGCAAGCATTGGCTTCATAGGGAGAGGATACAGGAGTGGTTTGCTGGGTTTGAAGAGGCTTTGCGAAGGATTGCGAAGGAAGCTGTGAAGCAAGAAGAAGGTTGTGATTGAGGTCGCCGCGTTTTCACAAGACCCTACCGCACTGCGAATGTTATGTAGCCTATAATTAGTAGCTGATCTGTTATTTTGATAAGAATGTTACGAATGAGCATGATGGGCTTTTCGGTTGTGGGGTTTAAACCATCCAAATGGAGGGCCTTGGTCAACCGTGGACGGTTTCGATTCTTACTCAGAGCTAGTTACGAAAACCAAGGCGGGAAAGGAATGGTCTATTTTCTTTGTGACATATTTTTACATTATTTACCGATCATCTTCAAGGCAATAGATGCCATTACGAAAGGAATTAGCAATAGCTGAAGTGACAAGTAAGAGAATACACTCCTATGACGACAAGACTCGTTTGAGGACGACGATCGTGGACCACAGACACTGGGTGAACCTCATTATTGATCAACTGATAGTTCCGGTATAACAAGCTACATCGCGTAATGACTCGCGATCGGCATACTTTGCACGGCCACCCCAGAAACCACCAATGCATCGCTGGAAGCCAGATGCAGTGATTCAAGGTTGTGTTGTACGAAAAGGAGGATGAATATGATCTCATTATGGCATTGGTCCTTGTTCTTGCACCCCTGTCGTTTTTACTGGTTAGCTTTTGGCCTTGAACTGGCGTCGTCGTCTACTCACATTCCTCGATCTTTTGAACAACGAGACCTCTGGCAGGTTTCCAAAAGATTTGAATAGGCTGCCCTGGCTGCGGTCTCTTAATGTGAACGTCGATCACTTTGATTTTATCTTTGTCTTTCTGGTTGTCGTCGACAACACGGTCTTTGTTCACGTAGCCCACAAATTCGTAATTGTTGACAGGGACGCAATTCAGGATGTCCAATAACGAGTCGTCGTCAAATAAGACCTTCGATAACATCTTTCCCAGAAAGAACCAAAAAGGGAATGGAAAGTTCCAGTCATATTTGACGCCGATCTGAGCAAAGACTTGTTCTTGCCGACCGCCTGAAATCCTAAAGTCGCTTCTGAATAACCATGCTTCGGAGAAGAGGGGATTGAGACGTGCTTACTGTAGTACTACATGAGAGATGCTCTTCATGTCAAAGTCGCAGAAGCGATCCTCGCCTAGCAACTGAACATCGGGAAGTACCCAAGATGCAGCTGATTCTCGGTACGGAACTTTTGCGTTTACAGCTTGCAAAGCTGGCTCGGCCAGTTTGTCTTCTGGATGTGCAGCTTTCCCGTGTTTTAGTTGAACAACCTGGCCATTTTCTGAGTGGGCAGCCTCCACCCTTTCTTCTTTTGAACAGTTAGATTCCATGCGTAAGTGGTAGATGGCGATCGTAAGTTGGAATGATGAAGGGATCAAATACAGGACCAAAGGTAAGAGGTACAGTCTAGGGTAGGAGGGTACCGGAAAATAGCTCATCCGTTGGCCGCTAAGAATTGCGTACCATGCAGTGGTACGTACCCACTGCACTGAGAGCGGGCAGTAAGAGTAAGGCCAACAAATTGACATGCTGCTTTCACTATGGGGACTGGAGCGATATGTACTTAGGTTTTGGCCAATAAGAACGAAGGCCATTTCATCGACCTTCCGTGCTCTATGCGGTGAGAATGACGTTGTCGTGAAAATAATTGGATGCTGACATTTTGGTCGGCCTCCTGCAGTGGTAGGCCTCCCACACCACGACGCTTCGTTGCTATTTGTGACTAACAAGTGAGGCGCAATACAAGAAATTATAAATCAAATTTGTTTTCCCTCTTGACCAGACATAATTCTCTTTTTGTTGCTTCCTTGAGCACCAACGCATCTGAAGCCCAAAGCTTACTGTGGTTTCAATTGAACGACTACTCGCGTCCTGCACTGTAACTTCAACAATGGGCAAGAAATACTACGCTGTCGCTGTGGGCAAAGAGGTCGGGGTCTTTGGTACTTGGGAGTAAGCCCCCGGTCACTGAAATTCATATACTCAACGTATATTAACTGTTGCAATCAATAGCCAGACGAAGCCATTGGTCAACAGCTTCAAAGGGGCCAAGCATCGGTCCTTCTCGACGCACGAGGAAGCCGTCGCATTTGTGGAGCTTTACAAGACCGATTCTGAAAGACCACCTGCACTGCAACCTCAAAATGCGCAGACTGAACCAAGGTCAAACGTGCTTTACAACCTTCTTAAGTCGGAACCGATTGACGATAAACGAACGACCTGGGAACCGAGGGGAGGCTGTCCATCGGGGGAAGTGGAGACGCGCGCAGCCAAGAGAAAGAGACGATGACCAGATTAATAGCCTGAGAGAGGGTATGAGACTGTTGGAACTTGACTTGAAATTGACACTGGCTTGAAGCGTAGTCAAAGGGTAGTTATGAGCGGTGGAGTCTGATACAAAGAGTCTGATGCAAACAATACCACTGTGGATTCTTTTGCGAATCTTTCGAGTTGATATGAGCGATAGCGACCTGGTCTCCGTTGAGAACGAAGTAGGTTTATTTGGTTGTTGTAAGAGCTGGATGGAATCTCTACGAACTGGTGATAGTGAAGATAACATATCGTAAACTCGCCCGGAGCGGTTGATGTCTGTTGACGCGTCTTTGTTCGCACACACCTATAGAGAGATTTCCCTAGGCTTGTCATCGATTTAGCGAAAAATTGGTGTATTGTTCCTGGGCGGTTTGTGTCGGGCTGGAGCTTGGGCGACTCTGATGGCGGGGTCATGAACGAGCCACGCAAATGACGGGGCGTTACGTAGGCGGAAGTTGGTATGCCGACATTAAGCGCGCATCGTCACGCTTGAGTCGAACCAGTGCACTGGTGTTGGTCATAGTAGCAGTGGGCGGGTCGTCGTGGGGGTATCACTTTTGGGGAAAGGTTTTGAAGACGTTGGAGATGGGGAAATGATTTAATAAGAACGATATCGGAGGTGGCATTCCAGGTCAATAGATGTCACCATGATATCACTTTAGTGTTTACCTTGGTGATGCATTAATCTTTGATGGAATTGGCCATCTGGGGTACCTAAGCAAAGACAAATACTGGTTGGTCTATGTATTCCCAGTTTAATGAATTCGGTGTTTGAAACAAGATGCATGTTTTGTAAGTTATTAATGCCTGTCACGACAGGAAGAGTCAATCAATCCTGCAGCTGGCTTGGGTTATTCTGGTGGTGCGGGGTAATTAGTAGCGGCCCCAAATGCAGTTGCCCAGGAAGGAACCCCACATTTCAGATCCTCGATCGGACCTGCCTTTTACCAGAATCATTCTCTTTAATAAAAGCCAACCCTTCTTTCTCACTTACTCATCCCCCTGAATAACCTCACATCTCCCATCAACAGAAATCACCACCATCATGGCCCCCTCACTGCAAGACGCCCAAATCTCCTTCGTCGGAGGCGGCAACATGGCGTCGGCCATCATCCAGGGCCTCATCGCCAAGGACATCGCCAAGCAGCACATCTTCGTGGCCGAGCCGTGGGACGTCAACCGCGACAAGATGGCCGCGCTGGGCGTGCGCACCACCGCGTCCAACGTCGACGCCTCGCGCGACGCCGACATCGTCATCATCGCCGTCAAGCCGCAGGTCGCCAAGGTCGCCTGCACCGAGCTCGCCGCCGCCTGGGCCGACCGCAAGCAGCTGCCGCTGGTCGTCTCCATCGCCGCCGGCATCCAGGTGGCGAGCTACGTCGAGTGGTTCCGGGACGGGAGCGGACGCACGCCGCCGCTGGTCCGCGTCATGCCCAACACGCCGGCCTTGGTGGGCGAGGGCGCTTCCGGGCTGTTCGCCAGCGAGGCCGTGTCGTCGGCCGAGAAGGACCTGGCTACGGCGCTCCTGGCCAGCGTCAGCAGAGCCGCCGAGTGGGTGGACAAGGAGGAGCTGCTCGATGTCGTGACGGGCATCTCTGGTAAGTTCTGTCCATCTCCCGATGCCGCCATTCTCCGGGCTAACCCCAACCCAAAGGCTCTGGACCCGCCTACTTCTTCGCCTTTGTCGAGCACCTCATCACCGCCGGAGTCAGCCTGGGCCTCTCAGAGGAGCAGGCCTCTCGTCTGGCCAAGCAGACCGCCCTCGGAGCGGGGAAGATGCTCGTCGAGGCCACCGAGGCCCCGTCCCAGCTACGGAGAAACGTCACCAGCCCCAACGGCACTACCCACGCCGCTTTGCTGAGCTTTGAGAAGGATGGCCTCCAGGAGATTGTGGGCCGAGCCGTCAAGGCGGCGACAGACCGCTCGGAGGAGCTTGGAAGGGCGTAAATACTCTTCAATGACTGTAAAAATAGATAACCCGAGCCAAGTCGCTCAACTCCAAAAACTACTCGAAGATGTGCATTTGACTGTAACCAGATACCACGATGCATGCCAATTGCATCATGGCATTTCAAAGAATATTTCAAATTGATAGGCCGACCTATTGGAAACTTGATACAGTTCCCATACTCTATAGATCTCCTGTAACACCTGCATAAAATTGAATTGTCCCATGTCCTGTTCCCTTCAAATCCGTGGCTCCATACCTGCAATCATCTCATTTTGATTAGAGACGAAGTATAATTACTTACCCCGGGCTGAATAACCAGTCACTGGTTCATGTCGGGAAATCTGGAATTATTCCTTTTGAGGACTTCACAACACCACCGAAATACTATTGACCGCGTCCAGTGAAAAGTGAATAAAGCTGCGGTACGTCTCAACCGTCGAAGTATTAAGAGGCTTTGGATACGTGAGACTGATCTGCAAGTCGGGTTTCAAAGGAATCCCACTGGCTGTCAAGTGGCTGGACTGGTCGTACAGCTCTGGATACTTGCCGAAGAATGCTGGATCGATTTTGTAATATGAAGCCCCTTGATCCATGTTTAGATACTTGAACGCAGCTGCCGCGTACTCGGGTGATGTGAATAGAGAGGCAACATCCGGTGCAGGGATCGTCTTGCTAGGGCCGGGCCGATTTTCCGCGGAAGACATGGCCGTGATCAGATCTGTAACTCGTATGTATACTTTGATAGCCGGGGCAGCAACAACTAGGTCGGACATGAGGCTTTCCACCACGTAGCCACTAACTGCGTCACAGAATATCTGGTCAATCAGGGGATTGGCGGCATGGAGCTGGATGAGTCGATCCCGGATCGATGGAAATGGAATCCAGTCAATAACGAGAGGGTACTGGTTCTTCATCTGCATCTCGGTTGGTCGGTACCGTACGTGGAGTTTCTCGAACGTGCCGATGGACGGGTAGAGTTGCCAAGCCGTGAGCTCGATAATGTGAAAGAAGCGCGTCTTGGCGTACCACGCCATGACATCCGGACGAGTCATGCTGTTGAACATGGAAAGAACCATCGACACCGGTTGGTAAAGACTATCAAACCGTGAGCAGGTTTTCAACAAGGAATAGGAATGGTGTGCTTGCTCATCACCTTTGAGTTGGACCCTGTAGTTCAGGCGACACCCCCATCATGCTGAACTTGTCCTTGAGAAGACATTGCAACACATAAATGTGGTCTGAGAAGGGAGAGTTGGAGTGAATCCATTCTTTGCCAAGCATCATGCTGGAAAGGTGGCTTGCTGCGATGGCATCCATGTACGGCTCTAGCCCCATCTGATATTCGAAGCTCCAGATGTTGGGGATTTGTTGGTACATGGTTCCCGGGTCGGCCAGGTTCGTTCCTGATGTGGGATAGTCATCTGGCCCTGCGATGATGTGAGACACCGAACATTTCCATCGAGTTTTCAATAGAATACGACTTACTGCCGGCAGGTGTATGTATAACGGCAGGACGATAGTTGATAACTGCATCCTCGGTGTTTTCCAGAGGCGACTCTTGACGGCTCGTTGACTGAGGCTGCTTGCCATGTAAGCTGGCTTTCTGCACGGATGCACTTGTCTCACGCGCCGTAGCCTTATCCCCTTCATCACTGGCCTCCTCCGCCTCCACCGTCCCATCAAGCGTCCCAGCCACCGAATCCGTGAGCGCCTGCACCGTTGCAAGCAGCCTCGCCAACTTGCTCTGCACGTCAACAAGCTGGGCCCTCAGCCGCGTGTTCTCCTGCTGCAGCTCCGTCACACGCTCGCTGTCCGGCCGCTGGTCGACGTTGACGCGGTTCCGCAGCTCGCGGATGCATTCTGCCTGCCGGCGACGGAACGCCCGCTGCGAGAGGCGATTGCGCAGTTTCCTGGTTTGCCTGTGTGAGCGGCGCACTGCTCAGGGGACAGACAGGATGGAAGAGACTCGGTGCCTACTTTCTTTCCTGCTCGTCGGTAGCTGTCGCGCCTTGCTCGGTCGCGTGGGAGGGAGAGCTGCCGGGGGTCATAGTTGCTCGCGTAGTCAACACCAAGTCACGGGTGAGACACATATTGGGACGGACTCATCACCATTGGCGTTTTCTGAAGTTCCTTGGATCTGGCCGAGATCGCACGGCTAGGCTCGGCGTGTGAAGTTCGTTATGCCGATGGTGGAGCCCTTGGTGAATTGATGCCCCGAAAAAAGACTATACTTTCCTGGGTGCTATTATTAACTAAAATTGTACGTCTTGCAGTCGTCACTTATCTCAAACGTGGCTGAAAAAAAAGTAGGCCGCACACCGCACATACTTCAACAAAGCATGTGCGGGAAGCAAGTCATCGAACCTTGAGTAATGGTAGAATGTGACCCACCATGACTGTTTGACTAACGTTGTACTGACTAACAATATCGATGGCCTCATCTTGGATCTACAGGTGTGGGCCGCATGGTTAGTGGAGCATAATCAACCGTCTGTGTATATAGTGACGGATCTTGGAGCATACGATCCTCAATGACACAAATACTTTCTGGTCAAGATAGACTTTGAAGAGTTTGCAAGTCTCTAGCCACAGATCACCATGCCAGAATCAATTTCTACCAACAGTAAGGCACAATATAGCTTCCTGGACGACTACAGCGAGGGCGCCCATCCGCTCCTACTCAAGGCGATATTTACCAGTAATTATTCTCAAGAGGCGGGATATGGAGGCGACGCATATTGCGAGTTAGCGAGACACAGAATCCGACACCACCTCGGCCGAGAAGATGTGGGCGTCTTCTTCGTCCCGAGCGGAACTTCAGCAAACGCCATTTCCATCGCGGCGTGCTTGCGCCCACACGAAGCCGTCATCGCAGCCAGCTCCGGACACATTGTCACGAGAGAGACGGGCGCGGTAGAGGCGTCCGGGCACAAGATCATCAACGCAGTGCCGCGGAACGGGAAGCTCACGCCCGAGATTATCTCGCGGGCGCTGGACGACAACTGGCATTTCCCTCACATGGCGAAACCGAGGATGGTGTACATCTCCAACGCGACCGAGTTTGGTACCGTGTACACGAAGGAGGAGTTGCAAGCCATCAAGCACCTCTGCGAGGAAAAAGGCCTCCTCCTATTTCTAGACGGTGCTCGCATTGGCTCGGCGCTGGCTTCCAAGGCGAGCAGCATGACGTTACCGGATATCCTGGAACTGACCGATATCTTCTGGATTGGTGGCACGAAGAACGGGGCCCTGCTGGGGGAAGCGGTGGTGGTCAAGGACCCCAAACTGGCAAGTGAGTTTGAATTCTTCGTCAAGCAGCGTGGATCGCTCTTGGCGAAGAGCAGGATGATGGGCGCGCAATTCGCCGAGCTGTTCCGCGAGAACCTCTACTTCGAGCTGGCTCTTCGGGCAAACACCGCGGCAGAGAAGCTCTCGTGTGGCATTACAGAGGCCGGGTTCTCGTTGTACGTTGCGACAGAGACGAACCAGGTCTTTGCTGTGCTGCCCTTGCCTCTGATTAGCATACTGCAAGATAAGTTTTCCTTCTACGTGTGGGAGAAGTGTGGAGATAGCCACGCTGTAGTTCGGCTTCTTACGACGTGGGCGACGCAGGAGAGCAAGATTGAGGAGTTCGTTGGGGCGGTCCGCCGATGGGGGAAGTCAAGCGAGGTTCGGGCGTTGCTTTGATGAATAGGGAGGGAGTGGACACAAAAGGGAAACAAGCATAGTCAAATAGGGGATTGGCACTTGGACAAGGATTATAATGTTAGGCATATGAGATGTGTTCGTCAATCTTGAAATGAGATTGGTGATAAGATTTCTAGACTGTTGAAGACATCAATAGGGGTAGTTTCGGACTGTGGCGCGGAAGAGACCCCGTCCAAGTGGTTGTTCATAAATATTACCACGATGCTGAAGATCAACTTATTTATTACAATCCAACATACCCCGTACTTCGGTTCCTCCGGCTACTAGTAGCTGCAATTACCCTATCTGGTTCGTATACATTTCCACCTCGGCTTACAGATGCAGCAAGTTTTCCGTCCCAAACTCCATATCAAGGAGACATCCAAGTAGAAACCAACCGATTACTGCTATGCACCATGCACCCGAGAGTCCAACGCCGGACCCTCGAGAACCTGGCGCAGACGCGTACAATAGTTCTTCATACAGCAAGGCTAGGCCTTAAGTGAAGGATAGACGGACTTGATCTTGCTCGCTGCCAGAGCACCGGCGAGACCGAACTGGGACGAGATGCCTTCGACGCGGCGGGTCGAGTTGAGGTTCTTGACGACGACGATCTGGAAGCAAGAGGCGGAGCCTTGACGTGAGGCGATGGTGGAGTAGGCGAGGAACAACTCCCACGTCTACACACTGGGTTAGTCGTGGAGAGAAGAAAGGTGCGGCAAGCTTCTTACCCTGAACCATCGGTTTCCGTACTTGGCGTTGATCTTGTCGGCGTTGCCGAGCCAGTTGCGGTACCATCTCCAAAGCGTGCCGGAGTAGTGAACACCGACAGTGTCGACGCTGTGAGCAGTTGTCAGCCAAGTCTTGTCATGATGCATATGCGTGGTGTGATGCTTACCTCTTGACTTCAAACCCAGCAGCCTCGAGACAGCTCACGTAGAAACCCAGAGGCGTAGACGCGTCAGCTCCAGGGAAGATGTACTTGTTGAGGAACAGCCCCCAGATGAAGTCCTCGTACTGCCACGCCTTTCTCAATCCAGACAGCTGCACATACATGGAGCCGTCGTCCTCGAGCATCTCGTAGCACTGGCGGAAGAAGGTGGTCAGCCTGCGAACGCCGACGTGCTCGGCCATCTCCAGCTGGGTGATCTTGTCGAACTTGGTCTCGGGGATGTCGCGGTAGTCGGTGCAGAGGATGCGGCTCTGTTCTTCGGGCACGCCGGCGCTCCGGAGGGCGTCGTTGCCCCATTCCGTCTGGTGCCGGGCCAGCGTGACGCCGGTGACGCGGGCGCCGTAGTTGACGCTCGCGTACTTGGCCAGCGTTCCCCAGCCGCAGCCGATGTCCAGCATGGTCTCGCCCGGCTTGAGCCCGAGCTTCTCGCAGACCACGGCCATCTTGTTGTCCTGCATCTCCTCCAGCGTCTCCTCGCGGGTCGGGTCGGAGATGATGCCGGACGTGTAGATCATGCGAGGGCCGAGGAACCACGCGTAGTGGTCGTTGCCGCGGTCGTAGTTGGGGCGCACCTGATCCTCGTCCTGCGAGCGGTTGTGCAGGATGACGTCGGGCGCGAAGGTGAACAGGATGTATCGGAAGAGGTCGAGCGTGAAGTTGAAGGTGGCCCATTCGTGGCGGTACTCCATGACCTCGAGACAGTCGCCATTGAAGTCGACGTCGCCGTTGAAGTAGAGCTCGAAGAAGGTCTGCATGGGGATCTTGTGTCGTCCGTTCCATCGTGCCTGGTCAGAAGGGTTCTTGAACGTCAGGTAGTACTCGATCGGGCGGCCCGGCAACTCCACGTTGTCGTTGATCCGCGGGCTAACGGTGGACATGACGGTCCAGATGACCATCAGGACGGGGAAGGTGGTGAAGACAGCCAGGAAGACGGCCAGCTTGGAGCCGCCGCCGAACTGCCATGAGAGCCATGTCGGCGCCGAGACGAGGGCGGCAGCGAGGAGCAAGTTGGACCATTGTTCGTACCCAGGGCCGTCGGCCGGAAGCGGCGCGTTCTTGATGGCGGGAGACTTGGGGGCACGTCGATCAGCAGCTAGACTATCATGGTGGCAGGCTGGAGTAAATAAGGTGACTACTTACATCGGTGAGTTTTACGCCGCAGTTCTTGTCGGTGCCCAGCGTCTCCGGGGCGGCGGGCGGAGTCTCGATGAAGTCGATGTCGGCAGAGAGGTGGGCATTCCCGTTTCCGTTGACCTTGGACGCCATGGCTGGTCGGAGGCAAGGTCAAGCTGCGATGCTTTCGGCGACGGAGAAGCGAAGCTGTGGACGTTGCAGGAGATGTTGGGAGGAGGACGAGCGGTCAAAGGAGTCCAGAAAAGCACCTGAGCATCTCTGTGCCAGCCAGCGGCGGGGGGCCAAACAGGTTGGGCGGCTGGGGTGATGGATGACGAGCGACCATGACAGCTGTCATGGCGCTATCGGGATGCGTGGCATGGTCTTGCATGGGATATTGCATGGCCAAGCCGAGACGAGGCGAGAGAACTGGAGAGAACTGGAGAAGGAGAAGGGAAAGCGAGATTGGAGATTGGCACCCGCCTAATCTACTATGTAATTAATCAACGGCCGGCTTCTCGAACGGAGAGCTCCCAGTAAGCGAGAGCAGCAACATCCGCAGGCGACTGATTTCCCCCATCACGTACGTACGTTGCGTTGCGTTGTGGCTGGTGTTGGCCGACCAAATGAGGCCACCGTCAAGCGGCCCGGATCGCCAGCGCCAATACGAATGGGGGCATGGCGCAACGTCGCGGCAAGAAACGGGAGGACCCGGTGAAGCCCACCGTTTTTTTTCTCTTTCTTTTTTTGGTTGCTCTTCTGTTTCTCAGGGGGGGGGGGGGGGGCATTTCGATAAGTGGGAGGGAGAGTGGCGTGTGTGGAGATGGCACAAGGATGTGAGGATGTGAGATTTGGGCCCTGGACGGGGAGCGGTCAGGTCGGTTGGGGAGCTTCCAGGCCGTTGATTATTACCGTGTTTCTCCCTAAAAACACACAGAGGAAGCACTCGCTGAAACATACTGTAACTATTCATCAACTATAAACACACATCCTCCGTCTCGATATCCCTTCTCGGCCGAGTCGTGCCGCACCACCTCACCAGAGAGCTCTGAGCCGTTGGTGCCCAGTGCCCCAAACCGAGCCTGAACAACGTGTCTCGGCGTCTTCGGACGAGAGAGTGCGCATCGCCAAGTATTCGCACGCACCGTAATTTTGATGCCTGACCTGGGTTCCACCCGCTGGTGACGTGTGTGCTATGTCATTGACTCGCATCGCCGCCGGGTCTTTACTCCGTACAGTTGGGAGAAACATGCAAATCTCCATCTGTCACGGATGGATGGGCTGGGGGTGTTTGCTAGGCATCCGTCGACTTTTCGTATCCTCTGTCTTCTTAATTAAAGACATTGTTTCAGGGCCTCGCGAACCCGTATCTACTAACTTCGTCTGCGGGCGCGTTTCTTTGCTGGGTTACGACAAGTATAGGCATCCACTGTAGTGCAGCCCGAGACCGTATTTGTCGTATCCTGAGATGGCGATGACGGAGTAAATTGAGCACTCTCAACGGGAATCCCATTTGTTCCTAAACTCCACTGTCAATTAAACTAGACAGACACCACCGTTTCCTGAGACTATGCAGGTCAATTCTAAACATCAACGTACTGCACTGTTTCATTCTCACTTGTGCACATGTCACGCGAGCATCTGGGAAAGCTGGTTCCAAACTTCCCAAGGAGGAAATGGAATAATACTAAGACCCTGGGCGGCTAAGTCTATTTTAAGAGCAGTGGACGGCGCCGTCGTCGTGGGTGTGGCACTCCTACAAACTCGTGTTAGTTCCCGATCCTGCATTGAACCGTCACATAATAATTATGTCCAGGCTTACCTTGGCAGCTTCCGTGGTAGCGGTGGCCTTGTCACTGCTAGTTTCAGTGGCCTCAACCTCGCCAGTGCAGCCAACGCCGGGCGCCGCAATGTCGTAGGCGTAGACGTCGACGGCGAAGTACTGCAGCGTGTCGCTGTCGATGCCGCTCTTGGAGGGATCCGTCTCGGCCAGCTCCAGGGACGCGGCGTAGTCCTCGGCGAAGTGGTCGACCACCGACTCACTGATGATGGGCACGTGGAGGATGCGGTGCATCAGGTCAGTGGCCCAGAAGGTGTTGAGCTGGGACTGCGCGACGGTGTAGCCGAGGCCGCAGACCGAGGAGAGAGGACGGCGGATCTCGAAGGAGAGCGGGCAGATGACCGTCTCGGCCGTTGCGTTGTCGCCTCGCCAGTGGCCAGCCCACGCTGCGAAGTTGGTTAGCATCCTTCTGCTATCACTATACAAGATCGAGGAGGAGTTTACCATCCTGAGTAGCGCATTTGCGGTCGGGGTCGTCGCATCGGAACAACACGCCCGTCTTGTCCGCGTTGATGATGCGGTCGTACCAGCCAATGGGGACCGAAGTCGAGCCATTGCCAAAGTACTTCTGCGTGAACTCAGACTCGGGGCCCCATCGCAGCAGATGGTCTTTGGCGTGCTGGGCCAGCTGGACAGCAGGAGGGCGATGGTGGAGGACTGGAACATCATCTTAGAGATTGTCGACGCTAGAGGAAGCGAGTTAAGCTGAGTGAGTCTGTCTGAGGCTGCTCGGAAGGATGATTTGGTTCATGCAAGAGACATTCCTGGATATTTATACACGGCCGGTGTGCATCGTGCCGTCATGGCAGCGATCGGGTTCCAACTCCGCGGTAAGGATACGGCCAGAACCTTGCATCTGCTAACTCGTCCTGCTCCTCTCCGGTGTAAGCATCGCGAGTCTTGGCTCTTGGCTGGCCCAGTTTATGGCCTGTTGAAGCCGGCTCAGTGGGGGTTGTTTGGAAGAGTTCGACTCTTGGGTAGGGGATCTGGCGACTCGGTGGTTCATTTTCAAGCAGCATGCCCGAGGCTGTCGACAAATGACGAGGCGGGATCGTTGAGTTGCTTGTCAATCCCCATGCCAAACTATGCGCCATCCGGGTTCTCGGTTCCACATCCACAAACCGTCAGGGTGTTTCCAGCCATTCCAACCAGGGATGGCTCAGAAGGGACCCCGCCGTGATGCGGCAATGCAGGCCATTTCAAGTTAAGAAATATGCTTAATCAATAAGTCTACCGTGATAGTGTGAGCCCAGATCCTCCCGACTAGCCCGTTGTAGGCTCAACTTGGTTTCACCTTCACTCCTACTGAAAGAAATACTGCTCACCGGCCTCCACTTGGAGGGGCCGCTGACAATGGCTACCTCTGTTCTAGCCTGTCCTGCGTCATTTGCCAGTCATTGCCTTGGCCGTCCATATGACCGGTCATCCCTAGCAGCGTCATGGACGTCTACTTCACTTCCCTCAGCTCCTTGGATAGAGTCCTTACACTCACAACCTGACAAGGTGGATCACCGCCTCCACTCTTTACCCTTGTGGTTTATGGAAAAGTCTGATACCTTTCCTTCTAATCTCTTTAATTCAAGATGGAGTCATGTACCCCATTATCTCCTTATTCGGAACCGACAGAGTCCATGAAGAAGTCGTACTGATACCCAAACGTGTCCCTGTACTCCAACTCCAAGGATCTGTCTAGTTACCATTGCGGCCAGATGCCAAGATTATTTCCACGGCCCATCCGCAAGAACTGGCACCTCCCAGAAGCTTCCATGTCATCCTTTACCTGAACCTCAGAGTCTGACAGATACATGATCTTGGGGTTCTCGTTTTGATACTTGGGCCAAGACGGAACTGCTATCCAAGCGTTGGGGTCTTGGTGGAGGGTNNAAAGATATGAAGTAATTGCGTAACAATGTGGCCAAAGTAGCGTTGCCGGGGATTGATGCTCCCAGCCTTATTTGAGATCCATCAGCTGCAGAAGCGAACCGAATTAGCGATGCTATCTTCATGACCAGCTATTTTACTAACCGTTAGTGTTGTTGCTAAACACAAAGGATCCGGTTGCCGAATGAAGCTGATACCCCGAATTGAACACCAATTTGTACGCAGGTAAGCCGGCTTCGGCTACCGCCTGGGCTATGAATGTGCTTGGGCAATTGACAATGGCGTCTCCGAAGAGCGCCGACCGCCTGACAAAGGCGTCGGTAATGGTGTCATTTATGGCACCTGATGCTTTCAGGAGGTCGTGAATCGGCAGATTCTCAAGGTGCGACGTGTTGTAAACGGATTCAGGATAAAATCCCAGAGCAATCTTCGCAAAGTAGCCGTTTGTATCATGCCACAGTGCTGCAAAATCGGATAATATCTCTTCTTCTGTCGATACCGAAGTGTTTGAGAAGATGAACCCCTCATCAAAGTTCCGATCTACGAGGATTGGAATCTTGGTGAAATGCCCATCGCGGAACTCCTCTTGAGGGTTCGCTCGGATGATGTTGCCGTCAACCACTGGGCCCCAGTAATAGGTTCCATACGCATACTCCTTCGCAAGGTATGCCGCAACGCTAGCGTCTCGAGTCGCAGTCTGGATGTCTGCTATCGGTAGCTCTCGTAGACATCTAAGCGAGGAGCAGTTTGCGGCCTCGACAAAGCCGTTGTACTGCTTGTTCACCCAGTCATCGTCGTAAATCGGGGTCCACCAGGGGAATTCTTGCCGGTATGAGAAACAACAACTGAGTTCTGTCATAGGCTCTGCAACAACGTACCTGGGATCGCCGCGTGAAACGGAGGATGCTTCACTCCGCCATACATAATCATCTGCATTGTCACCGAGCCTCCTCCGGCGCTGCCACCAGTGATGGTGATCTTGGAAGGATCACCACCGAAATACTGAATGTTCTCCCGAACCCATTCGAGGCCTGCACGCTGATCAAGAAGACCAGCATTCCTTGTTCCATCTTTCTCGAGCGCGTCTCCGCCGAGAAAGCCTAATGCTCCAAGGCGGTATTGAAGAGAAACGTAGATAATGGACCCGTTCGATTGGTGGACGAGGCTGTCGCCTGAGGTATATTGCGCGCTTCCAGCTATGTACCCTACGTCTTATAAGTTTTCCGTTCAATGACACATGCGATGTTAGATGTAAATCATACCTCCGCCATGTATCATCACCAGGACAGGTAGTTTGTCCGAGTTCGGCTTGCTGGGCATTTGGATGTCGAGTAACAGACAGTCCTCGCCTTGAACATAGGGAGAAGTCCATGGAACGTGCCAGCCTGCTATGCTTTGGTAACAGGCAGGTCCTGCTACTGTAGTATTTATGGTAACTCTCTTCGATCCCTTGTTGTATTTCAGAGAGACAGGGGCTCTCCACCGCAGGTCTCCAACGGGTGCTTGAGCATATCGAATGCCTCGGAAGGTGTTGATTCTATAAGTACACTTTGGGTTAGTCCATCCTGTTACCCAGCATTTGAACCGTGTGACCTACCCTGAAGTTTTGTTTTGGACACCCAGGTACTCAACGCCGTTGCCTCTGACGCTCACGGCATTGGTAGAGCAAACTAAGAACAGGATCCCGAAGATCCATGCTTGAAACATGACGAGATTTCTATGCCCAAGGTGGGCGAAAGATGAAAGGCCCGAAGTGCTCACAGTGGCAAGCCTCTAATTTGTAACAGTACTTGGATGCTCGTGGATTTTCAACGGCATGCGCACCACGACTTTATAGGTCTTTTCATTAGACCCAATCGACAGGAAAACCTATTTAGAGTTTCGTGGAGTTTGGTGTAAGCACTGATTTTCATCACGGAATACATTGGCTTTCTCGCTTGAGTTTTGAGTGGCCGCGAGCCTCGTTAATATACTTTACATCTTGCCTTAGGTTTCTCTCAAGGACGTTGAGTTGAGCGTTTTGATGTTGATTTCTTCTCTAGTTTACATTACCCTTGTGGTCTGAGCTGGAATCGGAATTGCCAGGTCTGTACCTTGGCCATAAGATAGCTCGACTAGGAATATTATTAAGAATTTCCACCAATTCTATCGCCAAGCCCGCAACAGAAGCCAAGGCGCAGTATGCGATACTAACAAATAATACCATGCAAACCCATGAACACATGCAATATAAAAATTCGCTTGTAGGTATGCCTCCTCACCTTCTCTTTAGATTTAATCAAGTCTCTTGAATCGCACTAAGTTGAGCCCTAAGGCACATCGGAAGTGAGCAATGGAGATGGTTTTTCAGGGGCAGCAATCATCTGAGTAACCACATATCACCGAACGAGCTCCCAACAATGGCTTACAATGAGAGGGGTGGTGAACAAACATTAGCCTGAACTCCATAGGCTACGTTGAACGATATCAATCCTCCTCTGCACAGTCGCCCCTTGTTTTGTACACTGACTCATAATTTAATCTAGTTGATTCTTAGCTTCTTGATAATGCCCTCCAAGATTAACCTCAAGGCTTTAACATGCGGAGCCTCAGCCTCCCAGTAGCGTAGCTTCAGCACTAAAACGTCTAGACTGTCTTTGCATTGCTCGCCCAATGGTTCAGCAAGACCAGCTTTTTGCGCAACGAGAAGAAGAGCTTCTGCTAAGCTTTGCCTCGCCACCAGCCGAGTTCTGTGATGACGATGCTGAACGTTCCAGCGTGAATCAGCTTTGCACAAGTTGATGCATGAGCTTGCACGAATGGCTGAAGGGTGACACTTCCAGACTGTTCAAGTGTTAGGTCAACTACGGGGAATAAGAATGCCATGGGAACACTCTCTTGTATCTCAAAGAGCCTACAGGTGATAGGCGGGTGATATGCGAGATCGTCCTCCGCTGCAACATCAACTTCGGAGGATATCAGCCACGGAAGATTGCACGCCCTGAAGTAGTGTTAAGCTGGCTGTAAGAGATCACAGGCGGTCACCTGTTTCTCACCATTGATCGACTTGTCGTTGCAGCTCACTAGCAGTCTGTATGAGGGGTGGAAGAGATGCAATCTCGCTTTCAGTGTAGAATGAGTCAATGACTCGTTCTAATAGTCGGCGGGCTGTGATGTTAGCCAAGGAGTAGTACCAGCCGTGATCGAAACATTCCCGCATGTGAATAGTAGTTCCGGGCAGCCCATCTCCTGATGCCCATGGTGAATGCGCCCTAGAAGTTGATGTCGGCAGGGGAGGAAATGAACTCGTTTAATATCTCAGCAGGCCCGATGAAGTAAATCGGAACCTCACTGACATTTTTCTAAGTATTGAAGAAGCAATTATAGTAGACTGCAAATTTTACGTACTGTTCAGATCTCAAGCAAGACCAGTGAAGCCGACTCCGCGAGCTTTAGAAGGTTGTTCGGCAAATTGAGATTCGTGTATCATCTAGGTGGGAGTCTGACAGGCTATGTGTACCGGGTTGAACGATATAGAAGCTTGAAGCGGCCTCAGAGAATACATTCCGTACACCCCTGCCAACAGTAGCATTCTGTTGCAAGCAGGGTGCTTGTTGGGAGTTCCATTCGTTTGCGTGAGGAAGTGCAGTCACACTTTGCTGTAGGGTATCCTGGTGTATTTAGCAGACTGCTATTTGAATTATGTTGCATATCGTCTGTCTAATATCATATGTGTTGTCTGAGAGATCTCTTCATGCTGGATACCAAACCCAAGACTTTACGAAGCCTCAGGGATAATACTCTGTGGACTACGTGTGACAGGATTCTCTGAGAAGGTATGCAGCAAAGCTTGAAGGAACAAAAAAACCATGTGGAAACTAATGCTACCTTGTCAACGTTGAAAAACGGATTGTGGTTGACCGAGATAAGGAAGAGGAAGCACATGTGGCAAATCGAGGGCATGGGGTGGCCAAGCTTTTGAACCGGGTGCATCAAGAAGAGGAAGAAGCATCCGACAGTGAAGCCAAGGCGAAGACACAGAACATCAACGACAAGTGGGAGACAGATCAGTGATAAGATTGGATGAGAGGCCTAGACATTTGAGCCAGGCTAAATTATAAGGGGGAGACAGGTGTGGTGATATCTTGATATCTAACACATGCTGATCGACTGTCCATGAACGAGCCGGCCCATCGTGAGAGATGCTGTGGCCAGCCTTGGTGTCAAAGCCGAAGGACAAACCTGCTTCGCAGGACTGTACCGAAGGCACCCTAGATCAGCGATATTATCAAGCATCGAGTCAATTCCCGGTATCATACGGGATCAAGAAGAGTTGCATGCGTGGAGAGTACCGCCCCCGACGATGAAGCCCATTGCATTCATCCCGCCATCCGAAAAGGGCGGATGTATATGTTACGAATACCTATAAGTTGCTCGACAGTTACGCGTCATAAAGAGACATTGCAGGAAAGTTCACAGATGGGCTAACGGACGGAAGCGCGGCCGTTACATTGAGTAGGAGGCAAAGGAACGAAATATTATGTGGAGGACGGGCGTACGATGTCACTGCTATAATTCGAAAAAGATTGCATATTTGTACAGTAATAGGCCAAAAGTCTCCGTACACCCCCGCACTCACACCATCCCTTCATTTAGCATTACCAACTTTAATGCGCGATTAATTAGTCAATTAATGTATATTATTTAAAAAGAAATCATTACTAGATAGCCCTAATCCTAATATTTAATATTGTATATACTAACTGTGTGTATGAATAATAGTATATAAGCGGTATAGTATAGACTTAATTAGCTTTGAAATCTATACTTAGTCTAATGCTACTTATGCTTCTTTTATACATTTAGCTAACTCTACCTTATCTTCCTTATTATCTTTTAGCTATATTATATAAGGGTATATTAAGTATAATTTTACTTTTAATATTTTCTATATATACTTAATTAGATTTAAATCAGGGGAAAAAGAAGACTAGTTAATATACTTAATATAATAGGCTTCTATTTAACTTTAAATACTTCTAGCTATATAAATATATATATTATCCTATTAAAACCTCTTAATACTATTAAAGGTAGGAAGGAGGCTCTTAGTAAGTATAACTTAATATAATTAAGCTAAAAATTTATTTCTAGGGGCTTCTTAATCTTTAATTATCTTAATAATCTTAATCCTTTAAATCTTTTAGATTACTACTTAAAATATAAGGGAAAATAGTACTTTAATATATATATCCTTATTAATAAAGTCCTTATTATACTTTTCCTTAGATATTTTAAAGTCTTAAGTATTAGGATTACTTAATTTAAACTATACTAAAGTCTTATTAGAAAATATAACCTAGATTAATATAAGCTTATCTTAAGGTATAATTTTAAAGTAATATACTTCTATTAATTTAATTACCCTAGGTAACTAATAATATATAAATATAAGCCTAGCTTTTACTACTTCTTTTATAATAGCTAGCCTCTTTAAGTATCTCTATTTATATACTTAATATTACTATATAGCCTAGTAAATAATATAGATACTTACTATACTATTTAACTTATGTTTAAGAGTATCCTAAGTAATCCTATAATCCTTTTTTACTAATAAAATAATATATTATATCTCTAATAGTATAAACTAATTAAGCTAACTAAGTCTCTTACTATCCTTTAATATATAGTAAGTAATTTAATAGTCTTTAATATATTATACTAATGAATATATTATATTAAACTTAGCTATAATAGTATATAAGCTTTAATTATTATCTAGCTTAGCTAGTATTACTATCCTAATCTTAGGAGAAAACTTATAGTTATATTAATAATTAGTGCTTAGTTTAGCACTAAAATAGCATCCTTCTGATATCTTAAGTAGAAGTTATAGTAGTTTAAAGAGAAAGAAGGGTTAGAGACATAATAGTGTTTTAATATGCTAAGTGGGGCTATATAGAGACTTATATCCTAAAACTATAAGAGGCTTACTAGTCTTATTTATGCCTCAACTTATGACAATCAAGCTTAACCTAGGGGTCTAGGGTAGGTCTAAGGTATATAGTTTAATAATT